>JANZLX010000006.1:34602004-34627253 GCA_025531955.1 Erythroxylum orinocense | reverse complement strand
TTCTAGAATCCACTTACTTCTTAGCAGTATTCAAGAACCTTAGATATTCTTTAACAACTGAGTTCTGCAACAACAGATTAAACTTGATCTTAAGTGTGACAAGTAAAGAAGTAGTAATATAGAAACGAAAGTCACGTTAAGAAGGAAATTAGGGTTTAACCTTTACTTCTGAATTATGCATGTTGAATGTTTCCCATGGACCGTAAAAACTTGCAACTTCTTGAGCATCATTTGTTTTGGCACCTCTATGAGGAGTTACTGGCTCCAAGAGATCGGTTGAAATTTCATCAAAAAGAGAAGTATCATTTGTCATTGCCGTGTCCCTGTATGAAACTTCATCAAGAACAGAAGTATCATTTGTCATTGCCGTGTCCCTGTATGTCGTCGGGGTTGAGAAGTACAGAGATTTCAAATTGTTTGACAGCTCTTGCAGCCGTGCACTAATTGGTGGTGATACACGTTGATTGTCAAGTGAGTTGTAGTTTTCCTTGTCCATGTTTTCACCTAATATATAGACGACCATATAACAGGGTGATATCAAGTGATTAATCAAATCAATTTAACTTTTAGGATAGGTGTACATTAAGCATTGTGGCTTACCATTTTCATCCTTTGGCAAAACTTTAGTGGTTGGAGTAACTTCCTCATGGCCGTCCTCATTATGTGAGATCTCCTACAGTTGTTAATATTAAATGGGGATTCCCCAGTTATTTAATTTGAAGAAATATGTAAAAGAGTACAAAAGCAATCGAAGAAGGCTCAGCCATTAAGTCGTTAGGTCACCTGAAAGCATGCTGTAGTTTCGTTTGTAATAGGATTTGGTAATGCTAGAGCTTCCTGATAAGAAATCAGAAACTGTTAGTTTTCAATCTTCTGCATATACTACAGTAAATTAAGATGGTAAATGCACAAACCGAGAAAGATGTAGATTTTGAGTCCTGTAGCACTAATGGTGATGAACCTTCCTGTGCACACACATGGAAGCTGTTAGAATCTAGAGATCATGACTAAAGAAGAAAAGAAGAAATGGAGAGGACTTTACAGCTTTCAGAAGTAATGCCTGTTTGGCAGTATTCGAAGTCATTTCCTACAAATGATGTTATATGAATTAATCGCATGAAACTAAAGTCAAGAAGCCCAGAGGCTCACATGCATTCCCAAGAAGGAATATCCATAAGAGGGATAACTTCACCGATGCAAAACCTTACCTCTTCATGCGTAGAATGTTCAGTTGCCAAATCGTTGTCCAAGGTGCTCACCTGCATTTGAATAAAGGCCCATATAGAAAAATGAAAAACAAAGACCATCTCTTACCCTTTGTTTCCAGTGACATCGACAATTAAGTGTCCTTTCCCTATAGGAATCCGGTAATAATTGCAGACTATCAAACATCTTTGATTTAACATTTACCCCTTTGAGAATGCAATTTGTACATTTGTGAATATTAGACAAATAAGACTAGTTCGTTCACTTGTTTCCTCCTCAAGCAAAAGGCTTTAAAACATGTACTTAATTACCAAGAAAATACTCAGGTCCATGATTTTTTTCTTTGTTGTTTACCTTCTTAATTTCATAATTAGGGTATAATTATCAGACATGAGGCAAGAAAGAAGAAATAAAGTACCTTCTCAGATTTCAGCTGGCCTGTTTTGTCAAACAATTTCCTTCAAGTAGGAGAAGAAAAATTGAAAAAAAAAAAGACTTCAACACTAAGTAACACCCGGAAAGAGAGGTAGATGCATACTTTTTTTATTTTAGAAATAAATTATCATCAGAATACCTAGTTTTCAATGTTGAACCATTGGTAGCAGCTTTCTTTTCAGGAAATGGCATGCTGCGCACAGCTTGTTTCTTTGAAATGTTGGAACTACTTCCATGTAACCGGCTCTTATGTGAAGCACTCGCCATATTTCTTGCTGACCTACTAATTTTCTTAGTTGAGTCTGAGATGGCCCGACTAGTGCCTTGACCGCAACGAGAAGCTAAACTCAACATGTATAGGGAGTCTTGGCAAAATGATGGATTCTGCATTCAGAATTGAAGGCAGAAAATGAAAACTGGAACCCAATAAACTCAACCAAAAGATGCTGCCTGAAGCTTTGTCATAGAAAGCATACCAAGCAAGAGACCAACAAAATTCTGTTTGTTCCACCAAGGGAACCTTGCAGCAGGCGAGTGAGCTTACTTTCCCTGTATGGTACATGGACTTCATTTGCCTTCAAAGAATAAACAACATTCTGCAAGGCATATATGGACTTGTTGATCATCTTGATGTTCTCCACACAAGTTTGTCCATCTCTGCTCTTCCTTCTTGCATCCTCATAACCTGAAAAACACCAGCAATGGCCTGGATGTTAACACTCAAACCTCATGGATCAGGGACAATTCAGCTTTGAAGATGATGAACAAGAATTGTACCAGCCAAATCAACAAAATTCATCTTCCCCACTACCACATTATTCCCGTTTTCACCACAGGAAGATACGTATATAATCAATCCTTTGTGGCTCCTACTTGGAAGCTCGGCAGCTATCTTTTGATCCAGTTTACGCATACCACCACGGTCACCACAATATAACTTCTGAAATTCAGCCATGGAAGCCACTCGAACCTGAAAGGCAACTTATATTCAAATTCAATATACCGCCGTAACAGAGTTATCTAGAATCACAACAATCCACTTTTAAAAAAAACTTGCCTGAGAAAGCCCTTTGAGTTGAATTTTCCCATGAGCTTCCAAAATTGAAACTTCTTGTCGCTTTTGATCTAGCAAATCATAAACACGATCTTGAACAATCTCATAGAACGACATAGACACCAACTTTCCTTTTTCCTCAGCCACTGAAAGTACTTCAGCCATAGCTAATACCGCTATACCGAGCTCCTCCTCCGTACCCTTCAATTTCAGAAGTACCCATTATAAGACTAACAGCAAAAGCCAAAAGTTTTTTTTTTCTAACATCAGCAATAAACAACTCTAGAATCTAACCTGAATCATGTAGGATTTCCCACTACCTCTCGCTCCGCAAGCTATAACAGTGGCGTTATGACCCTCAAGAACTCTAGATATCAGAGGCTTTACTTCTCTTGAATATATCACATCATTGCCTTGGCTTTGCTCATAGCAGAAATCTACCTCGTAACACTCTCTTCGGCTACAACAAACAAACACAATTCAGGTAATTTCCACTCTTCCCCAATTGAAATATTAACAAAATAAAAACAACAGCCAACCAGACATACAGAAACTAACTAGAGACATGAAGTACCTAACCGATTGCTCCACGTACCTAACCGATTGCTCCATGAGTGTGACGGTTACGATTTCAGAATCTTCTCCTTTGGGCTTATAAACGGAGAGCCACGGCACCAAACCCTCTTTGCTAGACTCAGCTTCGTTAGCCAAAGAGCCCCTCAATTTGGCCACGACTCGAACCTTCCGGTCACGAATCGGTACCATTTTTTCTTCAGTTTTGCTCCGCTCCAGAGTAGTAACAACAACTTGGAGGTATCAACGAGAGAGGAAGAGAATGCTAGACGCGCGTGAGATTGGGAATCTGAGAACTGAGAAGAGATTTTTACAGGGAAATTGGACCGTTAAGGGACGTTTTCAAATTTTGATTAGTTGGCGCTTCTCTGCTCTGCTGTGACTTAAATTGCCATTTTCAAATATGAACAAGGGCATTCTCGTCATAATTCGTAGCGGTGCGTCTTTTTAGAGCTTTTTGGGTATATATGTTAATTAATAAAATAAAATAGAACAAAACGAAACAGGTATCAATCTAATAAAATATAATATAATAAAAAGTTATTTGGAAAAAATTGAAAGGCGTATAATATAATGTAGTAAAATATTATTTAGAAGATGGATGGAATGGACTGAAATGTAATATATAATAAATTATTATCATACCTCTGACATTAAAATTGTTCTCACAGAAAGTTTAAAACAAAAATCATGTCTAATTAAAAAGTCACAATTCTAAGTCACAACCATGACAAATATTTTTTAATATTTTTTCTATTTTAAAATAATAAAATTTTTATTATTTTATTATTAATTATATGCAATTTATTATTAGTTATATAAAAATATTATTATTAATTATTTAATAAATTTATTTTATTCTATTATATGTGATTTATGTTTAAAAATAATCTATTTATATTTTTAATTATATAGAAATATATACAAACAATTAAAGAATAATTTTTAAATATATTTTCTATTTTCATCAATAAAAATTTTATTATTAATTATATAAATTTTATTATTAATAATATAAAAATAATATTAATTATATACAATTTTTGTGGACCGTAATAAATGAGTCTAGAGAAAAGGGGGTTAGGGTTAGAAGAAATAATTAGTATTAAGAAAAGTTATTGAGGGTATATTAAGTAATATGTATTTATTTGTTTACATTCCATCGTAAACTTCCGAAACGGAAATTTTTTATTTTCACTATTTAAAATGGAATTAAACGTAACATGAAACCTTCTACTTCTGTTTCATTACGTTCTATTTTATTACAAAACTCTCAATTAAATGATGAAAATATATTACGTTTCATCTCGTTCTATTGTCAACCCCTCAACTAAATAGGCCTTAGACGAATTACATAGTAACAAGTTCTCATGCATAAGAAAGGGTTGGTCTGGTTATAAAATCGATTCAAATTAGGTCTAAATTGTTACCCTTAAAATTTCCTTCTCAAGCTAAACAATTGTCTTTGATTTCTTAGAAGTAATATGGCAATGGCCGAACCTAGATTTGAGGTCAAGCATAATTTAATTCATTAATTTCGAGTTGAATCGGGTCAATTTCTTATAATTGATCGGCCCTCAAAGAAATTGTGAAAGGATTAGAGCAAGAAATTAATTTTAAACTTCAAGAATAATTCTCAATCTTCAAAGCCGAGTTCGTCCTATTTACTATGAGCTACTAATTCCTGAGATTCATAAGCTAAGAACAATTTCTGATGAAACAGGCAGAAGCAACATCTCATATAATAATATGAAGAAGAAGAAGTGTATACGTGTGAACAGCCATCTCTTTAACAAGCATCACAACTCTTCCTACAGGTTCCATAGTAGTCAGGAGAGCCAATCATGAAGACAGGGTTCCTTTGGCATTCCCCGATAGCAGCCCACCTCGCACAATTTTCGTCCTCATCGGCACACTCGCTGCCGTCTGATTCGGACGAAACCAAAACTGAAGCCTTTCCACCGTCAATGGGTCTTAGGTAGAAGAATTTGGTAGCAGACCACATTTCACCTTCAAGGACAGGGCATCTTAGATGGGAGCTACTCCTGTCTGGAGATGCATTGAGTTGCACGTTGAAAAACAAGATTGCATCCCCTTTGATGGGCTTCAGAGTGTTGCCAGCTTTCGAACATTCTGACCAGATGCTGTTCTTTGGCTGCAAAAATTTGGATCATACTGAATGACGGGATCGGTTTTAAAGATTCACTGAGAAATTGTTAATGTGCTATTTGTATCTGACCTCTGAATCGGGGAAGAGAATACCGCCACCGGATGTGACGTTTGAGAGATATAAAACAAGAGTTGCCATCAAAGGCTCCCTTGAGATCAGCGTGAAGTTACCGAGGTAATCAAACTTGCGGTTGACGTCTTCAAGCCCATATCGCATTACCTGCAGTGCATTGCCATGCTCTAATGTACAATAGACATCAGACTAAGGACAGAAATATCAAACCGCATCGGAGTTTAAAATACAAAATAGTGTTACCTCTGGGAAGTAAGGTCCAAGCTGAAATTCTGTCTTCAATCCTTGCGAGTTTGTCATCCTGAAGTGCCAAAGATAACATTGATCAATCCTACAGGGAACTTTAATTCGTTAACTGACTACACTAAGTGCAAGAGTTGAATTCAAATTGATTATGTTTCGTCCCTTCCTCGAAGAAGGACAATCATACAATTTCCAATTGTGATCCTTGCTGATTGGATCATCCATATACTATGGAAGAAGAAGCTCCATGACAAACTTGGACAGAACAGACTACTTGAACACCAAGCGTTTATATTTATTAGCACCCTGTGGGCAAACGCTATGTTTGAAAGAACATACTTCAAAGGTTGGCAAACAAACATTAAGATGGACCAGAAATCAGAAATTTTACTGGCCAACTACACTTTGTAAGATACCGCATTTCCTATAAGAATGAAAAGAAATGGGAGAAGACAATAGATTACAGCACATTATCATCTACAAGCAAAGAATATTTAGCCCCAACTAGACAAACCAAGAAATATAGGCCTGCTTGTCATCCACATCGGAATAAATGGAGTTTCCCGAGAAAACCTGCTAAAGGAGGATGGAGCCATATGACCACTTACTTCTATTCTTAAAAGAGATTTTGAGCTTTCATGACCCTCTTCAGAAGATGCTTCTTTTATATCTTGTGACTGAGATCAAAGGAAGTACTTTCAAGTTATCTCCAAGAAATCAAACGACGACCAGCATATTGAAAGTAATAATGCAAACATCAGACAAGAATATACCAACGAAATAAGATGATCACATTCATCATCTGTCAAAAACCCTTTGTACAAAAAAACCCTGAATGAAAAACAAAAGAAAGTCATACTCTCGGCCGGAAAACCATTCAGGCATTGCCAATGAAGGGCGTGCTTCGGTTATTCACAATTGAATCTAAGTTTCTAAAGATTAAAATGAAGCAAAAACAACTCAGACATGTAAAATACAACATACAAGCAATGACAATTACAAGTGCCATCCACTATAACAAAAAGTGAACAATGCAAAAGTTAATCGAACTACCTGACCTCGGTCGCCAAGATAGCTGGACTACTTGCGATGGATCAACTCTGTTGCCTCGAGTTAAGCTAACTCTTCCAAGTTTAATGTTTAGCGCTTTGCTCCTCAATTCTTTCCTGCTACTGAACATAAAAGGAGACCAAAAAAAAAAAAAAAGAAGCTTGACATGGGATAAAAACAATTAACCAACCAAAGAAAACAACTCATATAAAATTTAACGAACTTATGAATGAAATCTCAAAACAATAGATAACAAGGATCAGAGGATAATCATTAATAGATCAACATATGCCAAGATGAAAAATCACTGCATATCTTTCTTCGCGAGAAAGGAAGTTAGCATCAAAACTCCACAAACCAGACTTAAGTACTCGTACAGTCCAGAAAAATCCAGACTAGTATTTTATCCTTGAGAACAGATAATCAGGATAAACAACTACAACCCATTAACACACAAGAAGATTCACATCACTGGTTTTCGTCTGAAGAATAATGTCAGAAACTGTAAGCCAGAGATCGAGTACATAATCAAATTACGATGAAAGAGATACAATCTGAGCAGAATTCACTGCAAAATTCATTCAAAAATCACAAATTATATCCTATGGAACCAGTCGGATAACGTGGAGTAGAAGGAAACAGAGATGGGTTTCTTTACCTTTCTGCAAAAGAGCTGAAGACTGGACCAGTTAGCGCAACAAAGAAGAGAATGTACGAAAGGGAAGCCATTTATGAACGGGATCTAGAGTGGCAGAGAAAACACAAAACGCAGATGATAAGTTTCAGACCAAATTCAACAGAATCTTTATCTATGCGTGAAGTTTGAGAAGCTCAGGCTGTTGGTTAGTTCTCCATTGGGCTCTCACTTTCATGAGGCCGAAGCTTACCCTTTTATTTATCTTCCCAAAGAATGTTTAGAGTTAATGCTTTTGTCCAAAAAGTACACCTTGTTATCTCCTCCTTTTTCTTTTTAAATAATTAGGAAAAAATTAGAATACTTTTAATTTCAAATATGTTTTAATTATTGATAAATCTGAAGCCGTAATCACTACCGTAATTGGTAAATTTTCGAATTGACGCAATAACTTACAAATTATGTCAACCGAATACTTCACACTAAGCAAGTTCTGTACAATAAACTTGATTGAGAGAGCGTAAGTAGGGATTTAAACATAAAACCTTTTGACCTCATGCCCTCTGTTCCATTAACTCGACCTCCCCCTAAGTGCAATAATAATATTTGAAGTGCAATTTTAGATATTTTTATAATAATTAAGATATGTAGATTTCTCAATTTAGCTAATAAGTTTTTTTAAAAAATAGCTAATAAGTTATTTAAATAGAATTGTGCAAAAAAAATAGTGATTTAATTATAATTTAAATAAAGCACAAGTTATTTAAATTATAATACATATCCACTAAAGTGTGATGGTGAAGGTTAAAAGACTTAAACGACACCGTTTGTCTAAATTAAATTTGACAAAATCACCCTCTTCATTCACTTATTTTACCACTTCTGGTATCTATATAAAGGGGTCGACAAACGCACCAAAACCCTAACTCGTCTGTACCCGCGTCACCCGTTTGTTCGCTGCTTCAACTTTCGGGAGGTACCTTCTATCTCATTTCCTCTGTTTGCTGTCTCACTGAAACCTGTTAGCTGATCTAGTTTGTGGTATGATCTTTGATAACTCATTAATCCTTTCAGGTGTTTGACTGAGGTTGTCAAAGCATTTCAGTTGTTAGTGCTCTTTATCTTTTAGGGGTTTCCTTGAATGAGTGCTTTTGGTTTATAGACTGAGTAACTGTTGTTGGTCTTAGGTAATGGCTCCAAAACAGCCTAATAGTGGTCTTTTTGTGGGATTGAACAAAGGCCACATTGTCACCAAGAGGGAATTGCCTCCACGCCCATCTGATCGCAAAGGAGTAAGTTGATGGCGTTTTCAATGCCCTCTATTTTGATCTACTAATTGTAACTTTTAGATTCTGAGTTGGTATGATGAACTGAGAGAAAACATTTTGGATCCCCTGTATGAGAAATTAGGATTCTCCGCATGACTACTGAATTAATCATTTCAGTAAACGGGCACATTTTTGTTTGGCCTAGTCCTTTGTCTTGAAGTTTGGAGCTATGTTCAATAAGCCACTTAAATCTTTTAATTTTATTTTCAGAAAACGAGCAAAAGAGTCCACTTTGTGAGGTCTTTGATCAGGGAAGTTGCTGGTTTTGCTCCATATGAGAAGAGGATAACTGAGCTTTTGAAAGTTGGCAAGGATAAGCGTGCCTTGAAGGTAGCTAAAAGAAAGTTGGGCACACACAAGAGAGCCAAGAAGAAGAGAGAGGAGATGTCCAGTGTTCTCAGGAAGATGAGGTAAGTTTCTAAAATATCTTGTATTCCACCTGAGTAAATCCAAATTCCGATTCCTAAGCATCTTCGACCTGGCATATTAATGGTATTGTACAAATTTCTCACTTTCTGCTCTGATGATGTCCTTTGCAGAGCCGGTGGTGGTGCTGAGAAGAAGAAGTGAAGTGCTATTCTCAATTTTAAAGTCTGCAATGAATTGAATCTTTGTTTTGCAGTTAAAAACTAGTCAGACGTTTTTTTGTTGTTAAAGACTGAATCTTATGCCCTGAACTTTGTTTTGTTCAAATGAAATCAAACGATGATTTTTCAATTTTCATCTACATCATATTACATAAATCATAAATTTGTGATGTGGTCAAACCCAATTAGCTTCACTGAGCTAAATTATTCACTTGAAAGTGCGATTTATCTCTCAGAAGCTGTTCACAACATTTGGCAATATTACAAGGAACAAAACCATTCCATGTGAGTGGTAAATACATTCGTATTGAGTCAAGACCCATTTAACTTTGAAAATTAAGTGCAAATTTGTAAAAATGATACAACAAATGTTACAAACAGAAGTTTAGGCAGTGACTAGTGACAGATCTTATTAATATATGAAGCAAAATGAAAGGGTATTCACGGCTTAAACTTCTGAGTGATCTTTCCTACTCCATCTCGGCAGTCCTCTGCCATACGCCTTGCACCTTCCATGATGGCCGAACTATATTCTGCACATCCTCTCACCTTCTCCTTGATATCCACAATAATTTCCCCCGTGTTCTGGTTCAATTTTTGCACGGATTCACTAGCTTTCAATACAGCTGCATCTTTTAGTTCCTTGGTCTGTAAACCTGTTCTAATAGCCCACTCCTTCAAAATTGAAATGAACAAGAGTATCTTCTGTATGATCCTATCAATTATTCCTCTAGACTTCTCTCTTACATTATCTGCCATTAACTTGAGCTTATCCACCAAGTTTTCTGCTCTGCTAACTGTTCCTTCAGTGGACAATTGCTGTCCAGCGGTAAGCCAGGTAACTCCAGCAGTACTCTCGTCACGAAGATCACTGTCAACAACCACCTTGATGCCCTGTCTCTCCCAACGATCTCTTGCCTCTTCCAAGGCTTTTGCCTGTTCTCTAGCTCTCTTTGCCTCATCCTCAGCCCAAGCCCTGAGTAACAAAATTGAAAATGAATGCCACTTATCCCTATGGTTTTACACAGGAAAATACGGAATGTTAAATCCCCAAAGTGTAGGACATCGACACACTGAAAGTCAAATTATAAATAGGGAATGTTATGTGAAAGCACGTAGAAAAAGAATTTTTAGCCACAACTTAATATGTTAGATGCACATAACTTAAACATGAGATCGCTATCAATAGCAAATCTGCACATAACTATGGTCCACGATGTTAAATCTGTAATCATCAATATTTCTATTTTTACCTGGCCATAGACAGGGCTTTCCGTTCTACCTCCAGCTCATACTGTAACCTGGAAATCTCCTGCTTTTCGTTTTCAGCTTCTGTTTGGAGCTTGCTAATTCTATCTTTTTCATATGATATCTGCACCTTGTTGGCCGTAAGATTTTGCAACTGCTCTTCCACTTCACGTCTTAACCTCGAAAGAATTTCCATTTCTGATTCAATAGCAGCACGTTCCCTCATCAAAGCAGCATTTTCTCCCTCCCGCTCAGCTCTTAACCTTTCTAATTCAGATTTTGCATCCTCAGCCATTTTCTCCACAGCATTAATCTTTTCTCTCTCCAAGAGAAGCTCTCTCTCAAAGCTTGCATTGACATCTTTTTCAACCTGAGCTACTAGAGCATTATGTGCATAAACAGCATTTTCAGCCATAGACTCTGCTTCAATACGGGCAAGCTCCTCATTCACTATCTCGGAAGCCTCACCAGTTGCAAGAGCTACAGCAGCTTGCGCCTTTGTGACGGGTTTATCAGGCTGGAAAAGTCTTGTGCAACCTAAGTATATGGGGGACATAGAGCACACAAATCAATAATCAAGATCATACGGTTCAGAAAGAATTCTCTAGACATGACCCACCGAAGGCAAGTGATATAATTCCTTGATCTCCAGCAGACAAATCGGCTATAAGAGCAGGCCATGCATCTGGATTTATTTTATCAATATCTCTAAAGCCAGATTGTTGGTACAACACCTATATAAAATAAATGATTAGATCAGTATCCAACACTTCATATCCAAGTATACAAGTAACATAGCAGTAAAGAGATAGTCAATATAGAAAGACAAGATTCATCTTGTGTTCAAATTACACAAGATAATTATAGCCAAAAAGCTTTGAACTTTTGCAACCTTTTTATTAGCTTCTGGAAGCTGTTTTTTCTCTAAAGCCATCTTCCAAGTTACAAGATCCTGACGTGATACAGGGCTGCAGCAGGGAATCACAGCAGTGCAATATTAGAAGAGACAACCAGAATACTTCTAACAGCCTATTCATTAGAAAAAAGAAGATAAAGCACTTTATCATGATATAGTGCTTGAGAAGAATATATAATACAGGCCTTATCGATGCATATTCAAATATCTTGCTTGCGTCCTAACTATAAAAAAAAAATGTTTTGCAGGTAACTTAAGCAGATTGAATTAACTATTGATAATAATCAATTCCTTCTCCCTGACAACTGATTGCAGCTCTTGGGGATAATTACAACCTATCTCTTGGGGATAATTACAACCTAAGGAAACAGAAAATCTGAGTAGACCAGGTCAACATGGAAATGCTGTCACCTTTCAGGGAGGAAGTAAAATGGACCTTGGTCTTCTGAAGAAGATAGCATATCATTATTTGAAAGCTTGCTGGATATCAGGCCTGCTTCAGCCAAACCTGGAAATCCAATTCCATATTAATAGACAAGTAGCAGGGTTCTAATAAATGAGCTTACCAACAATCCTCACCTTGAATGGATGGGAAATCAGGATCATCAGGCGTGATATCATCAAATGCAAGTTCCGTGACATCCTCTATATACATAGCTGGATATACTTTTGATACTGTGCTCCTTCAAGAAGTTGCAAGACAATCATAATCAAATGTCCAAATGACTGGCAGCACCAATGCAAGAACCTCCAATTCCACAACCAAACAATTAAAAGATGCGCACCTAGAAAGATAACTGCTAGCAGAAACTATCCAACGAGCATATTCGCGGCGTGTACATAGATCACTGGGTCGAACATCAGCTTCAATAACCTTGAAAAGGATATTTCAATCAGACAACGCAAGTCATTTTTTCATCTATTTACAAGTTAAACACCACTAACTAATCATCCCAGAATATCAAACACATGCAGGATATAGTAAAAGTACCTTCAGCACTTGCAATGCTGCCAAAGCTTGCCCTTGAACCTGATCAACAACTGCAGGAACTAATACTTTTCCAGGAGGCACTTTCAAAAATTCAGAGACCACGGATGGAGCAGGTATACCAGCAGAAGACAAGGAACTTATGCCCATAGGACTTGATGTTCTGCCATTTATCTCATTTTCAACAGCTGAATTTTGTATGTGTTCTATTGAATTGTCTGCAGCTGATGCAGCGGTTGTTTCAAAAGTCTCATTTCTTTTTGATTCATTCACCTCTGGGAATGAAGTATTTCTCTCAATGGAGACATGCAAAGTCTGGTTTGCGTCAAGGTTTTCTTGGTTTGAGTGCAAGGATAAGGTTTCCCTATCATGTACTAAAACACGAGTTTCTGGAACTGTATCCAACTCTGAACTGACTGGAAGAGTCAGTCCTAAAGGCTCCGGGGATTTGACAGCAGTTGAATTGGAAGAAATTGGTGAAGGATCAGGTATCTCTTCAACATTTGATCCAAGTAATTGTTTATTTCTGTCAATATTATGGCTTATTGCATCCAATGAGTCATCAGGTCGACTGTTGACTATATTTTGGTCAATTTGAGAATTAGATTCAAGTGCTATTTCAGAATCTGGCGTATACAACGAACCAAGAGTCCTCTTAACAACTATCTTGTCATCAAAAGCAGATTCATATTGTAACTCTTCTTGAACATTATCACTAACCCCCTTTTCTTCTTTACCATGTCTATCCTCATCCATTGATAAGACTTCACTGGCTTCACCACCATTATTTTCGCTAGATGCATCATGAAGTACCAAAGATGAAGAGAGATCATTTTGTATACCTTTATCACTCTCCAGATAACTATCATCAGGCTTCGCGCTCTTTTCCTCACTCGTATTCTCCTCAACTTCATTATAATCATTTTCACATTGCAATGAAGTTTCCTGTTGAGCTGTCAAAGGTTCCATCTGTTGTATTGGTTCTGTATGTAGTAATAAATTTATTCATTACAACAACAAATAAGGAGTGAAAAAATATACCAACTCCTGGAACCCCACTCTTCACCTAAACATGGAATATCAACACAGCAGAATGCCAGAATACAACTTTTGCATACAGACAATGATATTCCAATCATTAAAAGCAAAAACAGGTACATTTTACTAAAATCTCTAGACTTTCACCCTTTATTATTGTAACAAAAGGGAAATTACTTACTTGATTTTCGCTTGCTTAAAGACAATGCTGCAAATGTAAGACTGGCCATTATAACGACCCCAGCTACTCCAGCTCCGACCATCCCTGAAAACTACTTCCAAAGTGTTATTAGTCCATATTCCTAAAACAATTTCACAATAAATTACTTAATTTATCATTAAAAGAGATATTAACTAAACTAATATACACAATTAAACCAAATTCATCAAGGCAAAAATGAAATAACTACAACTACCTTAAACAGTACCATTCCAATCAGTCAAAAGGAAAACGTCATTAACAACGAAGATTGATATAAAGGACCCAAATTAAAATAATGAGCCACTCTCATACCTCCAACCCATTTCTTTCTCTGCGACTCAATAGTCTGCTCTTCGCTATCCGAATCGGTCCATCCAGCGAAATTATCATCCGAGGAGAGCCACCCGACCCACGAACTCCGACTACGACGTCCTTCCACTGCATTCCCACAAAAAATTCGGCATTGACGATCGAAACCCCCAATTCGAAGCGTCCGTGGGAAAACAGCAGGCGATCCCTTACCGGTCTTGCAATTGAAGGCCAACCGGATCTGGAGAGAGGTCGGAGAACAAGTTGCAGCCATTGAAGGTGGTTGTAGGAGAAGGTGAAATCCCAGAGACTGAGAATTAATTTGAATATTGAAGGAGATTTCTAGGGTTTTGGTGTGTAATCGTAGCGAGATATTAGCAGAGTGACTGAGCACTTTTATCCATAACTGCATTTTGTCCTTATACAGTTAAAAATATCAAACCACATGTCGTTTCGAAAGGTTTAAGATTCATTCAACAATGTTTTACTAATTAGGAGACATAATTAAATTTTTAATTAATTTTATAACAAATTAAAAAGTTTTATTAAATTTTATAAAATTAATTAAAAATTTAATAAAATTAAAATTTTTAAAATATAATGAAAAATATTATTTATTAAATAATTTAAATTTTAATTAAAAATTAAATAAAACTAATTAATTTATTTTAATTTAAAAAATTTATTAATTTAAAAAAATTAGCTGGCTAATTAATAAAGTGATTAATTTTTTACAAAAAAAAATTGTTAAAATAAAACAAACTAAAAAATAAAAATAAAAAAATAATTTACGATTTTTATAGTTGAATCTATTAAATTTTTTAACTATTAGATATAACTTAATATTAGAGATGACATGCCCTAGTTACCTAGAGTTTGGCATAATTTTTCTTTTCGATTCAAACGTGACACAAAACTCAATGGACTCAGGACCATAGGTTCTTGAACTTTTTCAAAACGACACTGGACTGTTTGAATGAGCCGACCATCCTGAACCCGAAGCCAACCCGATAACTTCTTGTTTTGAAATCTTCCATGCATGAGTTATGCTTTGCAAATAAGAGGAGGTGACCTCTTCATGCTGTTTCATTTGAACAGTTCAGTTCCAAAGAACTAGATCACTGTACTTGGTCCCTAAAGACCAAGATCTTTGGAGCAGAAGAGAGAGCTGTGAAGAGAGTAACAATAACTTTACTTAAAGAAAAATGATGCAATGAATCTCTTGCTCTTGATTCTACAAAGTAAACAATAATTCTTCTAGTCAGGTATTCAAAGGATAGAAGTTTGAGGTGGTGAATTTACAGTTTCCTTCTCATACCAGGCCTGCAAACTTCGCGGGAGATTCTACGGGTCAAACTTCTACTTCACGAGCTTTATCGCTGGGGTTTGGCGTGCTTCCTTCCCATATTTCAGCTAGCTCCCTCCTAATCCATGAGACCACAATTACAGGTCCTAATGTGGAAGGCACCTGCATAATTCCACCAAGGAATTAAGCCAAGAATAAATTTGCCACGAACGATGAAACTGAAACGGTTAATCAGGAGAAGTATGCTACTTTTTAGTTGACTTGGACAGATTCTCAATCATTGACATAAGACCGTCCATAGAAGCAACATTTCATAAGTTTCTCAATACGAGGATATCATAATGCTTTCTACACTTGCAACTAGGCTAACATTTAGCAATTGGTAGATAGCATGAGGTTAACACACTTAAATGTGTAATAAAATGTTAAAAAAAGAAATATATCGATAGGTGGATATGTTAAAATGAAGTTACAAGGATCAATCAAAGCAAAAAAATAAATAAGAATAATAGTAAAACGTGTAATAAGGAAAGAAAGAAAAATATCAGAGTGTAAAATTCCAACCAAAATGCCAAGAATTGCACAAGTTTAGTTGAAAGGTGTACCAAATATAGAAGCGCAGGTTGAGGTGAGTGAGTCAGAATGCCAGCTGCTAAAGCAGTAACCAATCCAATTGCATATCCAGGAAAAGCATACCATATGTATTTGTGCCCCTTTGAGGAATGTAAATCTATGAGATTTAGTGGATCTCTGCTCTTTCGATAATCAAAACAAAGGACCAAGGCTAGAAGCATGGCAGGGATAGCCTGCAATAACAACTGTGTCAAAAGAGATGACAGAACACAATACCAAAAAGGAGCAGATGCTGGACGAATGATGATTCAGAAATATCGTTGTAGGTGAAGATTCCATCAAAATTCTTCAACCATATAGCAGAACCCCAAAAGAAATCACTCGAAAGAAATTTTTGGTATTATATACAGGAAATTTGATGCCAAAAAAAGAAAAAATTCCATGCATCTTGATGGTAAAATGCTGCTGTAAGACCATTATCTTGAAAAACAATCATACCATGTCACCCAGGCCAAGCATCATGAAATCTGCATTACTTCCTCCAGGAACTGTACTGCCCAACAAATTCCTGGGGAAGACTATTTTCACGGGCAATTCCAGCTTCTTTGTTATCAGTTGCAACCCAGGAAGACTCAAACTATTAGCCACTGTATGAATAGGATTTGATGCTTGTTGTGTAGCTACTGATACCATTACATTTGCCCCAAAGAACCTCTCTGAGAAGAACACCCAGAATATGTCGTATACAAACAGACATGCAAGGAGCAATGCACATATTTTGATGTTTGGAAGACGCACATGACTTACAAAAGCAATGCATATAGATATCCCCAACAAATTGTTCAATATCCAATGTCCAGATATGAGCCAAGCTGCAACTGTAATAGAGCATGCCAACAACAATAACCCCTGGAATCGTGTATATGTCTTTGAGCAGCATCGGGACACAAATGGATCTGTACGACAACAGTACGATCTAATATGGGCAACATAAGGGGAGAAGCAGAAGAACAATGAAGAAACAGAGGCAATGGCCGTGAATGCAGTGAGGAGTTGTGAGACGGAAGAAAACAGGTAAAACATCAGAAGTAGGCTGCAAGAGCTCACTATGGGGATCATTAATGCTTGAGACCTGTCCAGTGTAATTGAAGCTTCTGATAGGTCACGGTTTCGCTCCATTTCTTTCCCATAATTTAAAGCTCGAAATGCCGATCCAAATGTCACTGCTACTGCTGTTACAATGAGTGTGACAGGAGCAGGTTCCAATAGATAAAAGAGCTTCCACAAGGGCTCCATATTGAAAAGCTGACTTTCTAAAAACTAACTATATCAAGAATGCCAGCCTGTTCACCACACATAAAAAGAAATAAGCCCAATAGCCAAATTTCTCTTTTCTTTTTGATAGACAATTGATAGGAGAAACTTGTCAAGCCTGTGGGAAAAAAAGGAAAGGAAGAAGAAGGTACTCAATGTCAAAACTGTAATTGAATTGGATGAACACTTGATTCAATTAGTAATAATAAATTTAAAGGACTGAAATCCACTAATCAGTGGATGCATCCTGTACACAATTTAGCTCTCTGTACACAACTATGTAACAAGATAACAATGAATTATTCAGATTATTGTAACCTGAAGTAAAACAAAGGTAAAACAGAAATCTAAATTTGCAATCTTGTTTTGACTTTCTCAATTGAATTAAAAATCTGAAACTAAAAACAAACCTTCATAAATAATAAAAATGGTATTCCTCATCAAGAAAAAATCAAACATATGAGAAAGAATTCAGGTTTCCAATGGACTGAACACAACAAGCACCAATTCACAACCAAATATATTCACACATATTCAGTTCAAGAAAACAAACACTAATTCACAACCAAAAAGTTCAACTAAAAGATGTCAAAACTTCCTATTACACTATTCACTCAATTTTCTCAGCATACAAACATCAAACTACCACCCAAAGCTCATACAATCTGCTCTTCCACTCTAACATCTAACTGTATAATAAACGCACTAGCATCTAACTTCACAACCAAACATTTCAAATAAAAGATGTCGAAACTTCCTATTACACTATTCACTCGATTTTCCAGCATACAAACATCAAACCACCACCCAAAGCTCATACAATCCAATTCTGCTCTTCCACTCTAACATCTAGCACTACAACAAACGCACTAGCAACTAACTTCACAACCAAACATTTCAAATAAAAGATGTCAAAACTTCCTATTACACTATCCGCTCGATTTTCTCAGCATACAAACATCAAACTACCACCCAAAGCTCATACAATCCAATTCTGCTCCTGCACTCTAACATCTAACACAATAATAAACGCAATAGCATCTAACTCTGTGAATCTAACAATTAACCGAACATGTACGGTAAAACACGTGAAAAAGGTGTATGCATTTCGGCAGATATAGATCTAAAGAAAAGACTTTTGAAAGATTTAGAGTCTCTGGAACCGAAATTTCGTAAGATTGAAGAGATATTCTTTGACCTTGACTTGGAAGAGCTCGAAAGACTTTCTTCCTCTTCAGCCCACTCTTGTCTGCTGCGATCTCAATTCTCGTAGATTGAAACGAAAAGCAAGACAATGGATTGTGTTCATTTTTACAGCTTTGCCCTTAACAAGTGTACTTTATTTATTCATTTAATTATTTTTGAAATAGAGGACCCACAATCATTACCTTTTAGATGCACGCTTGGTAAGTTTTTGGATCTTCACAATAGCCTGTAAATCATATTAATTGGATATTTCGCACTAGACAAACCTTATACGATAGGCTCAAACGAGATAGCATAAATAGAAGGAATCGAACACATAACTTTTAGTTTCATAATCCTCTACTTTACCAACTTGTCCACCGCTAATTGGATTTTATATTTATACACAAATTTTACTTTATTGTATTTATTGTAAATAAAATTTGATAATTATTACTCCATAAAATATAATTATTTTATCAATAAAATAAACAATAACTTAATATTATAAAATTTGATTAATATGTAAAATTGATCGATTAAATATTTCAATCTTTAAAAAGTGGTGATAAATATTTAAATTTTTATTTTATACAAAAAATGAAGTGAAGTTATGTTTTTTTGTTAATGCAATTGACTTAATTTACTATGTCAAATTAGTATTTTTGTTATTTGGCAATCGCATATTATATTTTTGTCAATTTTTACATTTTTTTTACATTAAACCATCCCGAAGCAACAAAGAAACGAAATAGAAGAGGCTAATTAAACCCAAAGTCAACAGGCTTTATCCCATACACCCAGGCCTAGACCTCCTCTGAATTACATCAAACCGAAGCAACATCAGAAAAAATAACAGAAGAAAGAAAACTTGGCGTTGTTGTCCAAGTAAATCGATCTGCTTGTAATAGAGATATTCTTGCTAAAGAATGAGCGGCTCTATTAGGAGTTCGAGGCATCCAAATGAAGGACAGATGCTGAAAGTGAGTCTTAAGCTTCTGGCAGTCAGAAAGCACTACACTAACTTCAGAGAAATTAGCAAAACTAGAATTGAGACCATCAATAATCTCCACACAATTTGATTCTAACAAAACATAATCCAAATTAAGTCTTTTAAGTCAGGTTAAAGCCTCTCTGATCAATATGGCTTCAGCAAGTGTGGCATTGGTACAAGAAAGAAAATGCCCCGAAAAGCCCGTCATAAAAGAGCCCTGATGATCACGAAGGATAGCCTCAAAGCCTAACTTATTTCGCCTTTTATCAACCGAGGCATCAACATTGCATTTTAACCATCGAATCGAAGGTAATAACATTAGGCATATTGGGAGCAACCTGCACCTTTCCAAACGTAAGTTTCGCCACTTTCCAGTTGCGCAAGTAATCATCCGCAAAAACCACAATAAAATATGGAGGAATGTCTTATTGTTTCCAACAAAAAAGATTCCGATGAAACCACAAACTCTAACAAATGGTAAGGGCTCTACCTCCAAGCTCAAAACTACCTACACGAAGCCAATCAACAATACAGTCTTTAACATTATCATTATATAAGGCAATACTTGAGGACTTCTATGAATGGCAAGCATGAAGGCATGTAATCAGTACATGATTGATGGTTTCTGCAGCCCCACAACGTGAACATGCAGGGTCCAAATTAACCCCACTCGTAAAAATGTGCTATTTACATGGAACAAAATCACGCAAAATACACCAAGTAAAATCTTTAACCTTGTGGGGAAGATTAGCACCCCAAATGCCACTCCACCGACCCACCACCTCATAGTTTTGAGTTTTCGACACTAGAGACGTAGCAACCCTATATCCAGACTTCACGCTATAAATCCCATTCCTAGTATGATCCAGCAAAAAGTGTCTTTTGACCGGGAAGGAGAGATGGGGATTTGGAAAACTAGTGACGCTTCTTGAAGGGCTAAGATACCATTTACCAAAGCAGGATCCCAATTCAAAGTAATAAGATCAATCAACTCACTAACCTTCATATCAGACATACCCTGTAGTGGACTCGGTAGCACATAGAAGTTAGAGTCATCAATTAGCCAAGGATCTTTAAACACCCTAATCGAAGATCCATCGCCCACATGCCACCGAACACCCTTTTGTAGAATTCTTTTAGCTGGGATTATGCTTTTCCAAATAAGATTGTGATTTCTTCCTTCGCTAACATGAAGAAAGTCCGAAGTTGGGATATACCTGGCCCTGAACACCTGGCTTGCTAAAGAATCAAGATATGTTAGAAACCGCCATCCTTGCTTGCCCAACATCGCAAGATTAAATTACTTCAAATCCCGAAAACCCATGCCACCTAATTTCTTAGGAACACATAATCTTTCCCATTTACTCCAATGGATCTTAGCACGATCACCCGAAGAAGAATCCCACCAAAAGGAATTCATCATCTTTTGCAATTCATCGCAGATACCCAACGGCAACCTAAAAACACTCATACAATAAGTAAGGAGGGCTTAGGCAACTGTTTTCAATAGTATTTCCTTACCCGGTGTAGAAAGCAACTTGTTCTTCCAGCTAGTAATCCTTTTATGTAATCGTTCCTTTAGAAAAGCAAAAATCTGTTTTTTATTCCTCCCAATTAGTGAGGGTAATCTAAGGTAACGCCCGTGATCAATAGGATTAAACACCCCCAGAATATTAGTAATAGCATGTCTAACATCTTGCTTCGTGTTAAAACTGAACATGATACCCAACTTCTGAAGATTAATTGTATGACTCGACGCCTCTTCATAAATAGATGGGATATTCTTGAGCTGACCACACTCACTGAGAGAAGCTCGGAAGAAGAAGAAGATATCATCTGCAAAAAAGAGGTGAGAGATGGTAGGGGCACCCTCACAAATCCGAACACCGTGAACATCTCCACGCAACTCCGTTTTACGCAATAAGGCTGAGAGGCCTTCCACACACAAAATAAACAAATACGAGGAAAGAGGATCCCCTTGACGTAGCCCCCTCTTCGGACTCATAGGCCCCACACTGTTGCCATTAAGCGCCACTGAATACCTTACAATAGTCATACACAATTTAATCCATCCAATCCATTTTAACATCAAAACCCAACCGAAGCAAAATAAATTCCAAATAACTCCAATCCACCCTATCATAAGCCTTACTAATATTGATTTTAAACGCAACATCCCCACTTGACCCATGACTTTTGTTCTTCATGTAATGAATCAATTCAAATGCAACCATAATATTATCCGAAATTAAACAACCCAGAACAAACACTGATTGCATGGGAGAAATAATTCTGGGTAAAATGTACTTGAGCCTGTTAGCAAGAACCTTCGCGATAATCTTATAAAGCATATTACACAAAGTAATAGGCCTCAAATCTGTCGTACTACTCGCATTATCCTTTTTCGATACAACGATAATAATAGTATTATTTAACCCCTCGGGAAAGTCGCACTTATCAAGCCACTTACAACTTTGAGTAAAAATATCACCGCCAATAATATCCCAACACTTTCGGAAAAATGCCGGATTCATGCCATCTGGGCCAGGTGCTTTATCAGGGTGCATGTCAAACATTGTTTTCTTAAACTCTGCCTATGTAAAAGGAGCTAGAAGCTGAGCATTGTCACGATCACTCACCACAGAATTAATACAAGAAAACTCATCAAAGTTGTGACTTCCAATAGGAGTGGCAAATAGGTTTGTAAAGTATTCCAAAACAATGGTAGCCATAGTATCATAGTCAAAGCATAAATTGCTAGAGTCATCCTCCAAAACAAAGATGTGATTAATACGCCTACGCTTCGACGCATTAGCGTGAAAAAATTTGCCATTCACCTCACCGTGATTTAGCTAGAAAATTTTATACCGTTGTTTCCAATAAATAGCCTCTTGGGCCAACAAACTAGACAGTTCGGACTTAAGAGTCAACAAGGCTGGGTTAGCTACATTCGTATTACGCAAAAAGTCCATCTGTTTTTTAACTTCCTGAATCCGACCCATAGTTGAGGAACCCAACGCCTTATACCATTCAATAAATGATTCACTACAGGCGGCAATTTTTGCCAAAACGCTGGGATTAACACAACTCGTCCACGCCCCATAAACAACTTCCATAAACCCAGTTTCGGTTAACCATTTATTCTCAAATTTAAATCTACTGAGCTTCTTTACAGAAAAGCCAATATTTGCATAAAGCTTTATGGGATTATGGTCCGAATATGGGCTGATAAGGCTGAACAACTTATGATAGGCGAAATGATCGACCCAGGCAGCTGAAACAAAAGCTCTGTCCAGATGCTCCATAACAAAAGCATTCGAACCCCGCCCACACTCCCAAGTAAAACCACAACAGGTGAGAGGCACTTCGATCAAATTACAATCCACAATACAATCCCAAAACCCATCTAAGAGAGCGTTAGGATACTCATGACCACCAAATTTCTCGGAATCATTCATTAAGTTATTAAAATCCCCCATACAGACCCACGGAAGAGAAGAAAGATGAAACAGAGATCTCAGGAGTGCCCAGCTAAAATGCTTTCGGTGCCTCTCGGGAAAGCCATAAAAACCAGTAAACCTCTATCTAAATTTGTCTAACAAAAACAATCTCTACATTAATGTGGTTGCTAGAATAACCCAAAACAAAAACATCTTTATTAGAATGCCAAAGGAGGGCGAGACCTCCATTGCGACCGATTCGGTGTACACATAAGCAACAATCAAACTTTAACCTAACACAAATCTCCTCCATTCTAGCAGAGGAAACAAGAGTCTCACAAAGAAAAAGAAAAGAAGGCCTATGCTATCGGACAATATCCTGTAATGTCGTGATCACATAAGGATTGCCTAAGCCTCGACAGTTCCACACAATACAATTCATGGTGAACAGCGGGTCTTGTGAAAGAGACCGGCCGATTGAGTTGAAATTGGAGCTGTACCACTGAATGAAGAAGCAGAGGCACCACCATCTATGTCGCCATCAATATGATTCAGCATGGTTAAAGACGGGTGCAAATGCTTTTTCAAGTCATCAACCTCTACAGATACTTCCTGTGCAGTAGTGGGTTCGACCAAGTGGGTGGGCTGGGTTGTAAGATCTGGCCCAATCTTCAAAGAGGCCACAACATAAGGCCCGTATGCTGGCAGAAATGAAAACTGTCGAGGATAATAGTTGTAATTAATGTTTAAAAAACTGGACCGGACCGTCCGATTCGACCGGAAAAAGTTTGAATCGATCAGTGGTTCGGTTCGGTTTCACGTAATAACCTTTCTATATAAAAATCGGATGGTTCAACCTTTTTCGGTTGAACCGGACCGTCTGGTCCGGTTTTAAATCCTTGGGCTTGGCTTCACGCCGATTCTTGTGGGATAAAACGTGCGACCAAGAGAGTACTGGTTGGTGTCGTTGGTGAGTCGGATCGTGGATGAATCGATCAAGGCATCGTTGATGAGAGTAACACCCAGTTTCGAGGCGTTGAAGGAATTGAAGAGGAAATCAAGAGAAAAACACGGGCTGATGCAGAAGGAGGAGAAGAAAAAGAGATTGAGGAGGATGGGAAGTAGAATCGTCGTCATCGTAGGAGAAGATTCCGACGGCCGGGGAGAGATAGGAAGAAGTGACTGGATCGGATACGAAGCCACAATATTTTAGGTACTGTGAAGAAAAAAACAAGATTCTTCAAATTCCAACACTCAAACACTACAAATCAAAGAATACAGAAGAGGTAAAAGAGAAGAAGTCTGAAACCTACGAAGAGAAGAAGGTAGTCTCTCGAAAGTTGTAAAGGAGCTGTCTAAGCCTCTAAGGTCATTTAACTTCACTAAGCCACATTTGTCATATTCACGTGAGGCACACTATGCATAGCCACAAAATGCAACACTTCACTTGAAAATATATTAAAGTATGACGGAAGACTTTAAAGGAAAAAAGGCAAAGGCATCTCAAGTAACTCACGTGAATAAAGGCATGCACAGTGATGGACCCAGTCAAAAGGCATGTGGGAAAGAACAAGATTAGTAAAGATAGTCTTTATGAAAATATACTCGTAACAACAAATGAATTAAAAATATATGCTGATGGTTACTTCATATTTTATTTTAATTATATTTAAGTTAAAATTATACTGTAGTACAAGTTTACAATTGAGAATAATTTCATACGTTACTAATTTCTAATTTATTTTAATACAGTAGAAGAAGTGGATGCAAATACTTTGGATGAAATCGTAGTTTGTGAATCTTTAAATAGCGTTGGAGAATTTGGAGCTTTTGACGATGATGAGACACAACCTCTTTCAGAAATATAATTTTGATTTTTATTGTTATTTTAAGTTTTATATTGGACTCATATTTATTTATTTTTACTTCATTATATAATAATAAACATTGGTGTATTTTTTATTTCAATAAAATATTTTATATTTATTTATTCTTATAAAATTTTCATCTTATTTATTATATTCCGGTTTGATAGCGGTTCACTGCCGGTTGAACCTCTAAACCTTAAACCTTTTCTTCGACCGGTTCGATGTCCGGTCCGGTTTTTAAAACATTGGGATTTTGTAAGTTTTATATTTGGCTGAGGAGAAGTGTAATTTGTAGCGCCCCCTTACCATAGGGTATCCACCGGAACGCCCGTAGGTCAGTCTGATACATATCTTACGACAAGAGACCACTACTGACAACAACCACTACACTCCTTATGGCATCACAATCATAAAACAGTAATAAGAAATTGATCACTTTTTTTTTAAACCAAACGATAATGCATTGCATTACTCTTTCAGTACTTTACAACTGTCAGTATTTCTAGTCTGTACATT
>JANZLX010000006.1:34562291-34583752 GCA_025531955.1 Erythroxylum orinocense | reverse complement strand
GATGACAACGGACCAGTTATTGATGCTGTGGTATGGCATGATGGTGAATTATGGAGGGCGGCTCTCGACACTCAAAGTCTTGAAGAAGAGCCAGATTGTGGAACACTTGCTAATTTTGAACCACTTACAAATTACAGGTATATTCTCTCTAGTCATTGTGGTAGACTTCTTTTTTTGTTTACATATATTCTATTTTAAAAGATCATATTCATCTTGAGGCTCTATCTGCATCCACAACATATCTTTGGAACCTTGATGCTGTTCAGAGTTCATGCACTCACTAGCTTGTTATCTTAGCTGTGTTGTATAAGGTGAATGAGACCTGAGACTCTACAAGGAAACAATTGAAGTTCTTTCCCAGATCCTCTCTGTTCAGCTATTAGAATTAGGGAACATTGGGACCCCATTCAGCAATTCATGAAAGCAGTCCATTGATTATTAGTTAGTTGGATAGACAGAATTGTTTCTGGTCATTTGTTTGTCTATATTTTATTGAAAAGATCATATTCATCTTTAGGGTCTATCTTAATCAAATACATATCTTTGGAACCTTGTTTCTGTTTAGAGTTCATGCAGTCATTGGCTTGTCGTCGTGAAAGAGGCGAGACATGAGACCATAACCTGTTTTTAAGCACATGACGAATTTGAATGAAATAGTTCATCTTTTCTACCTTTTTTATTTGAACAACATTAAATGGCAGCTGCTTCTCATTTGTGAGAATGCATGAATAGTGACCCAGGGGACGTATTAAATCTCGCGAAATCTGGATTTATAATTTGTTGGAAACTATTTTTTCAGGATTGAACGGAAGTTTGGTGTATTTAGCAAGTTGGATGCTTGTACGGTTGTTCTTAATGTGTACAATGAGGGAAATGTCTTGAGTATTGTAACAGACAGCTCCCCTCATGGCACACATGTTGCTGGTATTGCGACCGCCTTCCACCCAAAGGTAAAGGGATTGTCATTTACGTTATCACCATTATGGTTATTGCACTATCTCCACTGTAACAATCTTGCTTCTGGCATTCTCATAATGTTAGGAGCCATTATTAAATGGGGTTGCTCCTGGAGCTCAGTTGATTTCATGCAAAATTGGAGACTCGCGCTTAGGTTCAATGGAGACAGGTACCGGTTTGACACGGGCTCTGATTGCTGCTGTTGAGGTAGGTTCTATAAGTTGATATGTTTCAATACATGTATATGAGGTTAACTAATATTTTTTCTTATATGTTGTCCCTTTTAGGGAAATTACAGCATTGTAGTTGTGCTCTGTAATTTATTCTCTACTGGTTTCTTGCTTAAGTTAATGTGTATTTAAATGAGTAGCACAATGCAAAGAAAGCTTAGTTTGTGTAATTTACTAATTCATTGTTCAACTCTTTTGCAGCATAAATGTGATCTGATCAACATGAGTTATGGAGAACCTACTTTACTGCCAAATTATGGCCGCTTTGTTGACCTTGTTAATGAAGTATTGATTCTAATCTGTGTTATACCTATGAAAGTTATATCATGCTTGATGACATGCTAAAGGCCAGCTTTGATTTTGATTAGGTTGTGAATAAACGCCGCATCATATTTGTGAGCAGTGCTGGCAACAGTGGTCCAGCATTAAGCACTGTTGGGGCTCCTGGTGGTACAACGTCAAGCATTATAGGAATTGGTGCATATGTCTCACCTGCAATGGCTGCTGGTGCTCACAGTGTAGTTGAACCTCCTTCTGAAGGACTTGAATATACATGGTATAGTTTTCATTCTTTTCATTTTATGTTTTTATTTTGAAAATCATGTTCCTGCATTATGTATTTCATTGTCAGTGCTCTAGTTAAAATTTAAATTATTTAGACTTCAATTTGTATCTTGTTGCAGGTCTAGCCGAGGACCAACAACTGACGGAGATCTTGGAGTCTGTGTCTGTGCTCCTGGTGGAGCTGTTGCTCCTGTTCCTACATGGACCCTTCAAAAACGCATGCTCATGAATGGGACGTCAATGTCATCTCCATCTGCTTGTGGTGGAATCGCATTACTTATTAGTGCAATGAAGGTTTTTATTTTGATTCTTCTTTTTCCTTGCACATTCTTGATACTGGTTCTGGTATGTTTCTATCATGCTTAAGCTCCAAGTACATCATATCTATTTCAGGCTGAGGGAATTCCTGCCAGCCCATACAGTGTGAGGAAGGCTCTTGAGAATACATCTATTCCTGTACGTGAATTGCTTGCAGATGAACTATCTGCAGGATATGGTCTTATGCAAGTTGACAAGTAAGAATATCTGACTGGGCTTGCTTTCTGATCGAAGAATCTAAACTTTGTGATATGACTATTCGTGGCCATTTGTTGTATGATAGGGCATATGAGTATATATTACAATCCAGGTGTCTTCCATGTGTCAATTATGAGATAAAGATCAACCTATCTGGAAAATCAAGTAAGTAGAGCATCTATTCTTTGAGCTGATTCTTTGATCCATGAGTATATTTTAGCTCTATTCTTTGATCTGCGAGTATATTCAGAAACTTCTTGCACTTGTGTCAAGAATAAGAATGTACGAAAGGTTTTGAATTCTCTGGGCGATAAATTACGTCTTTGTTTATAATGAAATTTGATGTCAGCTCCTACTTCACGAGGCATCTACTTGAGGGAGGCTAGCGCTTGCCAACAACCTACTGAGGTCCACCATATTTTTCACTTGCTGAAATATGTGTGAATATATTCATATCTTTACAGATCAAGCATTCAAACCTTTTTGCATGTTAGAAATTCTGTCAATGGTTTTCACAGTATCTGATTCCATTTGGTGCTTCTATGATTATTGCCCTTGATACTTTCCAGCGTCAATTTTTAGTAATAATCAATGATTTACACCCAACCCTTGTTTGAGATTCTTAAAAAGTTATCTAAGGCTTCTGGTTTCCTCAATGCTTTTTTTTCTTTTTCTTATTTCTTGCTATGCCTGGGGTTTAAGTTATTTGATTTCTTACTAAGCTTCTAATGATAGCTAAGATGATAATGTGGTTATGCTGGGTTTGGGGGTTGATCAAATTTCTATGGTATCTATTATACTATTATTGGTAATATTGTTGTCATCATGAAATTGCATTAGTTTTCCTTTCCCATCTAAGATGATTCATTGTATAAAACATTCGGCTTCGATTTAACAACTTGGATGGTTATGTTGGCTGTGTGGCAGTCAAGGGCTATTTAAGCTGTTGATGCCTTTTTGTGTCAAAATCGATAGTGATTAGTATTTTGGAATTCAAACATAATATTCTCAATACCAAACCCCTTTTAAAAAGATTTGCCTATTATTTATTTTATTATTAACGAGAGAAAAATTATGCTTAGGCACATTAGCACTATTTCTCAGGCTAACAGTTAAATTTGTATTCTAACAGTGGACTGTGCAAGTTGAACCAAAGTTTCATGAAGGTGCAAGTAATTTGGAGGAATTGGTTCCATTTGAGGAATGCATTGAAATATATTCTTCAGAAAAGGCAGTTGTAAGAGCTCCTGAGTATCTGCTCCTCACTCATAATGGGTGTAGCTTCAAGTGAGTTAACATCACTTCTTTCCACCTTTTCCTTTTGAAGTGTCATTTCGTTATTTTGTCTACAACCCGTCTCACCTAATTTAACCCTTGTTTTATTCTTGAAATTTTCTCTATGTTATCACCAGTCATTGGCTGTTCATGCACCCTGTTTCCTAAGAAAGGTTTTTTATCACACCATATCCCACTTTCCATTTGGTGGATACCCAGAGAAACAATTGTATTGTATGTGAATTGATAATAGTGCATACATATTTAACCAAGCTTCTTATTTGAACTTCTCTATTTTGTTTTGCTGCATCACTATTTTGCACTTCATGTGAATATTCAGCATTTTGCCTCCTACAATTTGTCTTATTTCTATGCAAGAATGTGGGTTCTTGATGTCCAAGGGTAGTTCATGACAGCAATGTGTTCCTTCCTGCTTTCAGCATAGTGATTGATCCTACGAAGCTAAGTGATGGTCTACATTATCATAAAGTATGTGGGATTGATTGCAAAGCACGATGGCGTGGTCCTCTTTTTGGGATCCCTATTACTATAACGAAGCCTATGACTGTGAAGAACCGGCCTCCACTTGTTTTGTTTCCCAATATGTCATTTCTTCCAGGTCATTTTTGTTTTTTTATACTCGTTGACAACATGAAGTTAATGTCTTTTAAGTGGTCTCTGTCTATACTACGAATTGCTTGCCGTTGGGTAAGATAAATCAAGCCTGAATGTCATATTTCATTTTTCTGTCCCATCTTCAAAGAAAGAAGACAAATGTCTATGATAGAGAATCAACAGGATGTATAAAAGTTTTTGTAAATGCCAGTTTGTTTTGATCACCTTAAAGATTGAACAAAAAAAATTATTACAGAACTCATGTAGAGACGGTCCTTATTATGCAGTGAGACAATTGACATCAAGTTTTAATCATCTATTCTAGTCTCTAACCCTTGATTGAGCAGAATTAACCTACCTTAATGTTGCAATACGCATTCGAAAATATTTAAGTGAAGCTTCAATGTTTTGGTACAACGTTCTGGTATTTGTTACTGCCAAAGCAACTTGCTTGAAGTTTTTGAACTTGTCTGCTTCAAAGGTAGGATGAATCAACCTTTCCAATATTTATGGTTGAATGCTCAAGATTAATTAGTTTCAATCTTTCATGTTTGTCCTGCATAAATAGGCCATATTGAAAGGAGATTTATAGAAGTGCCTTTTGGTGCTACTTGGGTTGAAGCAACTTTGCGAACCTCAGGGTTTGATACTGCAAGACGAGTTTATGTTCATGCTGTTCAGGTATGGCTTACCGCAAGTATTTGTCTTTGTAAGAAAAATTGCTTTAACATGCTTCTCGTTTGCAGATTTGTCCCCTGCAAAGACCTATCACTTGGGAGAGTGATGTAACGTTTTCTTCTCCTGCTTCAAAAAGTTTTACGTTTCCTGTGGTGGGTTATCAAACCTTGGAATTGGCTGTTGCTCAATTTTGATCAAGTGGCATTGGAAGTCATCAAACCACTATTGTAGACTTTGAGGTAACAAGTTCTGATTTTTTCTGTACGTTATGTCCGATTGTTCGTGTTAGTGCATTGAAAAAGTTTATGGCATAGAGTAAATAGTCATTTCTGTTGCATATCATGCAACGGGTTTTCTTGTTAGAGTGAACGAGCAACAGAAGAATTAGTAACCTTTCCGGCCCTGGGTTCATCATATACTTACTTGGGTTCTTATTTTATTGCTCAGATTGTTTTTCATGGGATTGATGTTGACAAAAAAGAAATCATACTTGATGGAAGTGAAGGACCTGTCAGGATTAGCGTTAAAGCGCTGCTGTCATTTGAGGAACTTGCTCCTGCTTGTACTCTAAATAAGGTACAAATCTATTGTTTTGTACTGTTGTTCTTGGCTGTAAGGATCTTTCCTCCTTTCTAATAAAAATCTGAGTTGTTTCAATTTTCGTAAACCATGATACCATCTCAACGCAAGTACTGATGTTTAACACTTTTCTTCATTTGTCTTTGATTCACAGATCAGAGTACCATATAGACCAACTGATGCTAAGCTTACCACTCTTACAGGGAAACGTGACAAACTACCCTCTGGAAAACAGACATTAGCACTGACACTGACGTAAGTTGTGGTTATTTTCTTACATATTACTATTCAACTGTAATCATCTTCACTCTTTAATGCATTTTGGTTCTGCAGTTACAAGTTCAAATTGGAAGATGGAGCTCAAGTAAAGCCTCAAATACCATTTCTTAATAATGTCGGTCATGATAATATATTTGAATCGCTGTTTTATATGGTCTCTGACACTAACAAGGTAACTTTCCTTTATATTGCTTCATTTGATGAAATTTCCTCAGTCAATACTTGAATGACCTTTATTGCATAAATCTTTTGAATTGGCAATGAATTTTGTCTCGTGCTGAAAGCATTCTCATATACTTGAAACATTAAATTACAATTTTTCTTCTTTATGTTTCGATGGGGCAATCTGATATCCATTTTCACATTTGTTGTTTACCTCTTACCAACCATAGCGTGTGTATGCAATGGGTGATGTCTATCCAAGATCTACAAAGCTACCCAAGGGTGAATACACTTTACAACTATACTTGAGGTATGACCAGTTTCCCTTCAGTAATTATTACCTCAGTAAGCTAATCCTAAACTTCGAACTTTCAAAATGATCTGTCAAAATATGCCTGGTTAATATCAATCTCTATTATGTTTCAGGCATTACAATGTCCAACTTTTGGAAAAGATGAAGCAGTTGGTCTTGTTTATTGAGAGAAAGATGGAGAACAAGGTGGAAATTTTTTTTCTCTGACACTGCGTTCTGTATGTTGTAGCTTAAAGTTAAATGCCACTTACGGTACTTCACTGTAAATGTTTGCTTTCCCTTGTATCATTGGTGTTCCCCGTCTATTTATGCTGTAATTGTCTATCATTTCCCTTTTTGGTTCAGTAATCAACCTGTCTCTCTTAATTCAGGACGTACTTAGGTTGAACTTTTTCTCTGAACCTGATGGACCAGTTATGAGAAATGGTGCTTTCAAATCATCAATTTTAATTCCAGGGTATAATTGGTCCCCTAACAGTTTGTTTCCACTTTCCAATAGGTTGTTTGTTTCTTTTTGTGTTGTTCTATCACCAAGTTTACAGTTTAAATTTTTATGTTATAGGAAGAAAGAAGTCCTATATGTGGGTCCACCAGCAAAAGACATGTTGCCAAAGGTTTGCATTCTTCTTTCTGCCTGCCATCTCCTCTAATAAAAATAGAATTTTTAATAAGTTTTGTGTGATCATGTTCATGAAATTTAGAGTGCACCGCAAGGATCTGTGCTAGTGGGGTCAATCTCGTATAGTAAGCTGTCATTTGTTGGTCAGGAAGGGTGGAAGGATCCCCAAAAGAAGACGGTGTCATACCAAGTCTCCTTTGTAGTGCCACCGTCCAAGGTGCCCTTTTCTCTTTTTCCTTCTGAAAAGTGGCTTTTGCATCAACAAGTACATGTGCTTGTTCCAGTATGAATCTATATAAAGCCAATTTTATGTATGCAAAGATTTATACCATATTACTTTAACAGGTTGATGAGGACAAGGGGAAAAGTTCTTCACCATCATCAAAAACTGTGTCTGAAAGATTAGAAAAAGAGGTACTTGACACACTTGTTAACAAATTTTCCTAATTCCAAAAAGAAAAGTATAAATTTTGTGAGAGAGTAGTCCTTAATTTGCTTAATAGCCATTGTAAAATTATAGCCTCATCACCCCATTCCTTTATAATCAATAAATATTGTTGCCTGTAGATTCTATTAGTTGCAGTATGCAAGTTGTTATCCATATTATGCACTTGTATGATTTTATTGGATTTCTTGAATTTTCTAGTTCACTATTATCTTCACTTAAGGTACAGCTTCTAGCCTACTACTTGTTGAGGTTTTCAATTCTAATCTTGTGTTCACTTCTAGTCACTGTTTGTTACCTTTCAGGTTCGAGATGCAAAAATTAAAGTTTTTGCAAGCCTTAAACAGGATATTGAGGAAGAATGCTTGGAATGGAAAAAACTGTCTTCCTCTCTTAAGGTGAATGATAGAACTCTAGCTTTATATACTAGAGATAGTGTATATTATTGAATATAAGAAAGGTTCTCCACTGCTATTACAAAGGTGATTCTACTGAAAACCCCTTCTCCCAGAGCTGAAATGCTCCTTAGAAAGAATAAAAATTCTCTCTGTTTTCAGTATCTCTCTTCTCTTGTTCCCCAATACCTCCTTCCTACCCTCCATGTGCCTCAAAACTACTCATTTTGTACATTCTATTACAATCCAACCCTTGTGCCAACTCAACCCCTCACTAACTAACTAACTCATTCCTCTTAACCCCCTCTTTCTTTCTCCTCGAGTACAATCTCCACATCCAAGGCTTATTTATGTTTCTGTTATTCTCTCCCCTTCTTGAAATACCCTCGACATTAGTCTTAACTTTGCTCACTTCTAGAAGAGCAGCCTTGAGGAAATTGACTGCGAAGAACGAATTCATCCTCCCATGTAACATTCTCCATCGGTTTGCCCTTGCATTTAACTAACCTTTGGCGTGGTGAGTCTCCTGCCTTGGTAATTACTCTGCTAGCTAGTACAGTTTCAGGTTCAACAACATCCTCCAACTCCACTTCCATTCCCTCAGGCAAGGTTGTCTCAACAATGTAGTTCCCCACAGCCTTCTTTAGTTGCGACACATGAAACACCGGATGAACTCTAGAATGTAGTGGAAGTTTAAGCTTATATGATACTGCTCCATATTTTTCCAGAATTTAAAAAGGTCCAAAGTATCTTGCCGCCAACTTTTGATTAATACTTCAGGCCACCGTTAGCTGTTTGTGGGGATGGAGCTTAAGAAATACCCATGCTCCCACCTGGAAAGACAACGAATTTCTTTTTCTATCTGCATTCTTTTTCATCTGATCTTGTGCTCTATTCAAATTGTATTTGAGCTGATGTAGAGCCTCATCTCTGTCCAATAACTCTCTAGCCACTGCCTCCACCTTAGTTTCTCCTTGTAAATACCGAACCAAGGTTGGGGGTTTCTTCGCATAAACCACTTCAAAGGGAGTTGAACCCGTAGACACATGGAAAGAGGTATCGTACCATAGTTCTGCCCATGAGATCCAAAAGGACCAATGCTTTGGTTGTTCAGAAGCAAAACACCTCAAATAGGTTTCTAAACACCTGTTGAGAGCTTCGGTTTGTCCATCCGTTTCTAGATGATAAGAGGAGCTCATTTTAAGCATAATACCCTATAGTTGAAACAATTCCCTCCAAAAATAACTCACAAACAAATGATTACGATCAGTTATGATTGATAACGGAACTCCATGTAAACGTACTACTCCTTTAACAAACACTTCAGCAACTTTAAGCAGTTTAAGGATGCTTTAATAGAATAAAATGGCCATATTTAGATAGCCTATCCACCATGACCAGCACTGCTTCATATCCTTTAGATCTAGGGAGTCCCGTGATGAAGTTCATTGACATATCTTCCCAAATCTGGTTGGGAATTAGTAAGGGTTGCAGCAAACCCCTAGGAGATGTGGCAGCATATTTCTGTATTTAGCATGTTTCACATGACTTGACAAAGTCTTGAATGGACTTCTTCATACCAATCCAATAAAGATTGCTTGTAATTCTCCTATAGGTGCGTAGAAAACCTAAATGGCCTCTGATAAGGGAAGAATGAAACTCTGTTTGGAGTAATGGAATGAAAGTGGATTGAGTTGAAATCACTAACCTTTCCTTATACAAAAGAACTCCTTGGTGCCATAGAGACCCTATTCTTGAGGTTGGATTCCATTGTAGATCTTTTATATTACCAGTTAAAATAGGATCTTGGTCCACCTCCTACTGGAGGATTCGGCTATCAGCCCACAATGGGTAAGAAATGATGCTCTTCAACTCACCTTCTTCATACACCCGTGACAAAGCATCAACAGCTTTGTTTTCTGGACCTGGTTTATAAATGACCTCAAATGATAACTCAAGAGCTTAACCATCCAGCATTGTTGATCCGTAGTGGACACCCTTTGTTGCAATAAAGGGTGAAGGCTTTTTTGGTCTGAATAAACCACAAATGGTCTGCCCAGCAAATAATGGCACCAATGATGCACCACTAACACTAATGTCATTAGTTCCTTCTCATAAGCCGATTTAGAAAGATTTCCTTCAGATAAAGCTTTGCCGAAGTATGCAATCGGCCTCCTATTCTGCATCAAAACTGCACCTACCCCCTTGCTGGAAGCATCACATTCAACCTTAAAAGATTGGGAAATTTTTGGTAGAGCTAATACTGAAGATGTAGTCAAAGCCCTTTTTAAGGGTTCAAAGGACTCTAAAGCTGCTGAGTTCCAATGAAACCCTTCTTTCTTTGTTAGTTCAGTGAGAGGTTTTGCTATTTTACCATAGTTCATAATGAACTTTCGATAATATCCGATCAACCCAAGGAATCTCCTCACCCCCTTAACATTTCAAGGAATAGGCCACTTCACAAAACTTGAAACTTTGGCTAGATCAACCGCTACCAATTTTTTGAAAATAAAATGACCCAAATATTCCACTGTTCGCCTTCAAAAACTGCATTTCTGCTTGTTAACCACAAACCGATGCCTTTTTAAGACCTCCAAGACACTTGTTAAGTGCAAACGATGAGTATTCCAATCAACGCTATATACTAGAATATCATCCAAAAAAAAAACAGAACAAACCTCCTATGGAAAGGTCTGAAAATGTTGTTCATTGCGGATTAAAACATAGCTGGCGGGTTGGTCAATCCGAATGGCATTACTAGGAATTCATAGTGGCCATCATGTGTTCTGAAAGCCGTTTTGTGGATGTCCTCATTCTTGACCCTAATTTGTTGATACCCGGATTTGAGATCTAATTTAGAGAAGAAACCAGCACCGTGCAACTCATCTAAGAGTTTATCCACCACCGGAATAGGATACTTGTTTAGTACCGTGGCCCTATTTAGGGCTCTATAATTGAGATACATTCGCCATGAAGCATCTTCTTCTTGACTAAGATTACCAGGCTAGAATAAGCACTGGAACTAGAACGAATGATGCCTATTTGCAACATTTGCTGAACCTATTTTTCAATCTCATCTTTTTGATGGTGTAGGCATCTATATGGTCTCACACTAATAGGACCTTGTCCTTGTTGTAAAACAATAGAATAAGAGTGGTTTCATTGGGGAGGTAACCCTTGAACCTCTTGGAATACCTCCGGAAATTGGTTCAACACCAAGTTTGGCTCTTGTTCTTCTTTTATGTTAAGTTGAATCGATTGCTCCCCTGTTATAGCCATTCCTTCAACTGAGAGGAAATTACCACTTAAGATTGCTAAAAGACTGTGTAAGGATATGATGAATTAAAACAAGTATATGGCAACATTTTCATCACATTTACAAACCTATACTGCTTTAAAATGAGAAATATAGAATATGTTATCAAAGAGAGAATAAAAACAAGCTAAAACTTCAATACGAAGAGAGCAAGAGGTTGAATGTAATACTTCTCTATTTATAGAAGGATAAAGATGGAAAAAATACTTTTTAATGCTAAATTGAAAATGCATTAGCTAAACCTCTCAATATAAACCTACTCTCCAGAAAAGCAAGAAATATAGCTTCTCACCAAATAACTTTTAGGTGATAAAATTTCATTGGATAAAAAGAACTTTTAGTTTGTCACACATTTAAAAATACTTTAATTAGTTTTTAATTGCTTTCTTACCAACAAAACAAAGAATCAGACAGGCACTACAACTTGGACTCTATAACCCTGTTCAACAAAGGCCTAGATACTAAAGATGCAAAATATTATCTTTACTCCTGTAGATCTTAATTTGCCACTAGGTTTCCTTATTTGGTGAATAAGGTCAATCAAAAGCCTAGACCACTACTTGTAATACAGGATGAATCATGATGCTACATTAGTGAATACTTCTACTGAACACACGAACATCTGGAAAACACAGCTTGTAGCCATCAAGACCGAAAAAGCATTTCATCTCATGTCAAGCATCTAATAATTGTCGCCACAAACATTCTCCGAGTGGTAATGATACACAAATCTAGACCAACAATTATCTAATGGTAAATTTTGTAATATTTCAATCTCCTGAATCCAATATTTTTTAAGAAAAGCAACTCTAAAGTTGACACATATATCAATGTTTACTAATCTCCAATTTGCCTCAACATACACACTTGATAGAGTGAGTGATAAGCACACCTGAATTGCACCCAATAGGTCCTCTAGAAGCTCCACTGATAGATCGACCTGCATCACAATCAGCTTAAATTTCACAAGCGCAAAAGATCGAGAAATAAATTCATTAACTACGAACTGTTCATTAAGCCACAAACCTTAGCAATGACATGAGGCATCCAAGGAGCTAGCACACTAGAACAAAGATCGATCAGAACACATGCTGCCTTAGCCTGTCGGAAAAGCAACTATCATGTTTTGTGTCAAAGTGAACTCGTTATGTGGAAGTTCAAACTTCACCAAGAAGGCATCAGCAAATGGAAAAGGAGAACTAAAAGCTTACATCACTGTGATTTTGATTAGAATTTAAGTAAATGATATGAGCAAAGTGGAAAACAAAAAAAAGGAACCCTTGTAATTCTGATTTTAGTTCAAACCTCCTACGCTATTTAAAATTTTCAAACTGAATAACAACTTGTTTTATAATATTTCTACATAGGATGCCATTTCAAAAATATTCATCAAAAGTTGCCTATTTTGTACTTGAGGGAGCTTAATGATGTTTAACCTCATAAAGGTCCAAAACTACATTAAAATCATGAAGAGTTTTTCCAAACTTCCACAAACTAAAGGAATTTGTCAACCTTTTTATTGTAACTAGTTTACATCTCAATCTCAAACTGACCTTTTGATTGTGACTAGTTTATATCTCAATCTCAAACTTGAATGATGCACGCTACAGCATAAATCAAACTACATGGATACTATAGAATATCATTATGGAACTAAAATCATTCTCTGATATTAGGTACAAGGAGAAAATGAGAAGATTACAGGAACGAACATGTGATTGTGAAAACGATGATAAATAGCCAGCACATGCGTGAAGAAGTGGACGATACAATGCTGAACAAGACATGGCTACAATCTGCACTAAATAATCACAGTGGTAATCAGAATGTAATTTGAAAAGTTTTAAAATAAATAGATAACTTTCTTCTAATACAACTGGACGGTAAAGTAAAAATTCGGATGAGCAGTGACCTGTGATAAGGCTTGTTGCACAAATGGTTGTTTCCACATAGAAAAGTTATCGTCAATACGATCACCAAGATTGCTTCCAGGTCGAAGTGCTACAGAAGACCACTGTCAAAATTTGAAGAAGAAAGTGCAAGAAATTTTTGTACATAATATTGTTCACATTTAAAAATATTCAACTAGCTAATGCTAAATACCGACAGAAATAGCATATCAACATATGGCAGGATTTCCACAATAACAGTAGAGTTTTACATCAACAACCAAGTGAGCTCACAAAAGGTTCAAAATATAAGAGATAGGATGCGAAATCAGTACAATCTTTCTTACTTCACTACTCCGCGTTTACTTCTCAACATAATAACTAACATTCAATGAACCTCGCACATACTGAACCACACAAAGTAATTACATTATATTTTTCAAATTAAAGGCTTTACTAAGAATTCCATCTCTATTAATCATTACAAAAGCAAAGATTGCATTAAAGAGTGTCATGGATATGTAGTATTATGTTGCTTCCCTCTAGAATAATACGTTGACAATATTACTGTTTGACTATTAGAAATATCTTTCAGATGCTAAAAATGAATACTACTCTTCGTACACTTTTTAAGTCATAATACTGGGAGAAGATTATTGTGTAACAATTAACCTGGCAGCAACGCTTGTATGAGTGGTAAAGCGGACCATAACTCAGAGGCACCCTCTGCCAATTTGTGACAAAGCAAAGGCTGAAAAATGCACAAAGCTAGAAAGTAAATCAATTGCAATTTGACAAAGATGAAAACAAACAGAAAAAAAAATTCAAAATGGATGCTTAAAGAATATTGGTAGTACTGTACTCGACCTGTGATGCACAAGCGTAAAGAACATGTAAAATGCCTTCTTCAACTGCCCCTATATCCAAAAGATTAAGGATGCTCGAGTCCCAGTGATCATCAGCTATTTGAAAATCTTCCCCGAACAAGCTTGAGTAATCAACAAGAGGGACAGGATTAGATACTTCAAATTTTGCAGTCTCATCTACAACTGATGCATTTTCAACCACAGACGTTGCTCCTTCTTGTAAAGTGACAGGCTCTATTAGCTTATGTAATACCCTAGCAGCCTGAAACAAGGACATCAGTTGGCAAATTAAATATAGGAATGAACATAAAACTAGGTCACCATATCACCCAAGAGTTGATCCATCACCATTCTGCAAACAGTTCCCAAATTGGACTCTTTATATGCTTTCCTCAGTAACATAAAAATTGCATCTGCACAGAAGACCATGGAACTTGAAGTGGCTGAGACAAACGGAGATGTACTTCGTGATCTTCTAGGCTACACATGCAAAAAGGGTCATGCAACCAAACCCAATCGAAATAAATATAAAAAAAAAGTGCATGGGATCAAGATAGCTACTTAGTATACGTTTAATTGAAGTAAAATTATCAAGATGATTGGAGAACAAAAGTCATTCAAGAGGACAAGTAACTGGTCACTAAAAGTTTGGACATTATCTCTTCCTAAAAGAATAAAACAAGTGTGAATTTGTATTTAATATTTAAAAGAAAAACTCCTCCAGTTTCATCTCTTTTTCCATCCAATTTTTAACTATTCTTCTACATATAAAATAAAGAAAAACAGTTTGCGAAGTGAAACAGGAAAACCATCATTTGAAAAATGGAATATTTGTTTGTTAAAATTTTGTCTTTTGTCAGTTTTTTTTCTTTCTTTTCAAACTTACTTAAAAGCTTGAAAAGTTGTTGGAATTTGTTTTCAGAGAAAAGGAAAGGAAAGTCAGAGTATGGTAAAGAAAATTTCGGAGAGAATTTTCAATTTTCTGATTATTGAAAATTTTTCAGCTACACTACTTGGCTTCCCACAATGTTTTTAACAATTAGGTACAATTTTTTGGTTTTGAACTTCTTTCTTATCTAGAACAAAGTTGAGAAAGTCAAAAGATGGCCAACATTTCTTACAGCAATCAAGTTGAGAAGAAATATAAAGGATGAAAAGAAAGATGAGCAGAATTTGGAAGAACCTCAAAGTTTGAAGAAACAGTTAAGGAAGACACTGATTGACTGCTTTTAAGACCTTCAGAGTCAGAGACATTGCCTGACGACCTTGTTGTCTCTCTGCCATATTAGCACAGTAATGTTATTGAGTTAAATCAATAAAGGTATGATGTATAGTTTTGCAAAAGTAATGCAATAAGCTATTCAAGGTTATACACACATCACCCAAACACTTAACAACAAGGTTCAACTATTCGGACACCAAAGGTTAATGGAGAAAAATTTATCATTAATGGGAAATTCCTCCAGTAATAAGCTAAATGGTCCAAACCTACTAGAGGTAAACTGGAAGATATCTGACTTGGAGTACAGTTATGTTCAAATGGTTTTCCCAACCAAGACGTATATGCCCCAGTTTACGTTTACCACTGTGATGTTGTAACAGGCACTTAGAAAATTCAAACACCAACAATCAATTGTAAATGAAAATTTCAGCCTCAGCGGCTGCTATATATAGAATCAACATTTGATAATAATGGACCATATATAGGAGACCCTAAATCACATCTTCTCGTCCCAAATGCAGATATGATAATACATTTTACCGTATGAATTCAACATTATAAACTCAAGTGCTTGTAGATAACACTTTTCTGGACTCGTAGGCCAACTATATAAACCCAAGGGCATAATGTTACCTGGAATATGAGCAGCTCTTTTACAAGCATACTATAAGATCATAAGGTGTAGATATTACAGATTAGAAGCCCAAATCTTGAAAGATGGAAGATTCGATATGATTTTCTTTACAAGCATATGAATTCTGAACTCATAGGCCAACTATAAAAACTCAAGACGCTCTTTTACAAGCATAATATAAGATCATAAGGTCAAGATGTTACAGACCAGAGTCCAGAGCTTGAAACAGATGGGAGATCCTAGAATATTCTCTTTATATTACTTAAACGCTTAGGAAGAACATCTCATCGCAAAGCCATTAGCATGTGTGAACTGGCATGAAACAATTAGCAGCTTAACAAACCTTTCATTCACGATTTGCAGTATTGGGTAAAATGGACCAACAAGCATTGCAAGAAAACGCAAGTTCTGCTCAGCATCATATATGAAGTTGGTTAAATCTGCCTGCATAGTGTGAAATACCATGCTAATTAGGAGCATAGAAACCTCAAATATAAGAGTAAAACATAAAACAAATATCATGAGCCAGACATGAAAGTAGAAAAGAGAAAGTGAAGATCTTCACTGAGACAATATAAATGCATGCACCTCAACTTGGGGAAGGAAAGGAAGCAGCCTTTTTGTCATGTCTTGAAGTAACTGGTGAAATGTGGGGCATAAGAAAGTTACTAATATGAGTAGAATAGCCAAAAACCAAAAATGCATTATAAGATAGTATGATTCACCTGAAGATGCATGTCATGAGCATCCTGTTTGTGTGATATAATGTGTGGCAACACATGGTTAACAACTGGCTGAAACTCTGCTTCAAGGCCAGTCACTGAAACCCCAATGAGCTGCAAGAAAGAGACAGCGGAAAAAACCTTAGTAGTACAGCCCAGGAAAATGAATTACTAGAGTTAGTGTTAACTTTCATCCTGGTTAAGAGTGGAGTTAAAAGAAAAGAAGTAAGAGAGGAAGTGAAAGCCTGAAACTTAATAAGCCATAACCAGCCAATGATTGGCAAGTGACTGAAAATTTCATATTGGATAGATAAGAATATACTCGTGACATGCTGGCAAAACAACCGTGACATTATAAGGCACACTGATTGTCATTTACCTGAATGAAGAAAATGGCGATTGGGTTTCCCCTTAAACAAGATATTCGTACATAGCGACATGGAGTGTAGTTCATTGGATATATCATATCACGACGAGGTGCTTCACAGCGCGGGCGAACTTTTACAAATGTCTCTGGCTGATTATTTAGAAAAGACAGAATATAAATAAAATATACTCTGGTATACAATTAATTTTAAGATGCATGAAATTGACAGAAAGTGTTAAGACTCATTGGTTCCAATAGTTCAATAAGGGCCCAAAGACATGCTCACCAAACAAAAACAAAAATTTTCATCTATTTATTTTATAAATTCATTTCCTTTGGTACATAATCAAATTTAAGCCAAATAAGTATCAGAAATTGGTAGCAAGACAATTGACAAGCAGTTGAAACATTCAGCTCTAGAGCTTTCAAGAAACTAGAACAAAAACAATATGAATGTGATAGCTCTTCGGGTCATAAACCCATATTGACTTATGCTAGGAGGAATAGGAGGCAGGAGCAGAACATGGGCCTCAAACCCATGATCACATATTCCAGAAGAAAGAATAAGACAGGGCAGATTGTGAGTGATGAGTCAGCTAACAGTTATACTATGAGTTTGTTAGAATTAGTTGGAGGAGAGAGGAGTGAGTAGCTAATGGGGTAGGGAAGAGAGTATGTAAGGGCAGGGGGTAGTACAGGAGGGGATCTTTTCACCTTGTATTGTCTCAACAGAAAGCTTGAGGGGCCATCGTCGGCTGGTAGCATTGGTTCTTGTAAATCCTACGAGGCTATTGCTAAGTATTAATAAAAAATCCTTTACTATCATCCATTTGCTTATCAGTGTTCTGGTGTATGCAAACTAGAATGGCGTCACAGAAATGGGAAGCAATGGATGCTCGAATGCTAGCGGTGGAGAAGAAGCTGCTGGATCATTCGGCTCAACTAGGGAACTTGCATAAGGGGGTCGACGACCTCTCTAGGGCGTTAGCGGCGATGCATGCCAAGATGCGAGAGGGGTTCCAACGCCAAACTGTACATCAATCATCAGAGGCAAGGTCCAGCTCCGTCGATCGTGGGAAGTCGGTACAGACGGCAGAAGGGGGAAGCGGTGTAACCTCCATGGCGTTGGAAGAGTATCAACTCCGAGCCAAACGAATAGAGCTCCCTCCATTCCAAGGTACCGACCCGGTAGGATGGGTCTCACGTGCAGAAATGTATTTTGCAGTTCAAGACACACCACCCGAGCTTTGGGTACAGCTGGCTCAAATTTGCATGGAAGGCATGACTTGGCACTGGTTTAAGGTTCTCTTAGCGTCGAGGTCAGAGTTGGATTGGGAGACTTTCAAGCGGGATCGGTATGGAGATCATTACATCGGGAATCCATTTTCCCAGCTGAAGGCGTTGACGCAACAGGGTACAATGGATGACTACGTGGAAACTTTTGAGATGTTGATGGCTCAGGTTCCTCCTCTTCCCGAAGACCAGTACATGGGTCTCTTCTTAGGTGGGTTGCGAGAAGACACAAGGCTAGATGTTTTGGCTCTGGACCCTTCGTCCTGCTATAAGATGACCTCCACCGCGCGCTTGATCAAGCGCAAACTAGCTCCACCGGCGTCCACTAAACCGATAGCAAGCTGGAGACCGGGAACGTCCCAAAGTTCGGATCCACCAACTCGACCATAGGGGGTCAACACTGGGAGGGCATGCGGCCCAACTTGGTCTAAACACCAGCGCCACCACCTGGTGGACATACGCGCCGACCTGGTGTAGAGAGGGCCGTCGAGGACCGGCCAAAGGGGACCCGAAACCTCTCCTATCAGGAATTGATGGACCGAAGAGATAAGGGCTTATGTTTTAAATGTGGACAGCATTATAACCCCACCCACATTTGCCCAGACAAACAGTTGAGACTTCTGATTTGGGAAGGGGACGACGAAGAAGATGGGCCTCCTTCATCAGGTGTCAGAGACAAGGAGGAGACCGAAATAGGTGAGGCTTGGGAAATGGTTTGTCAAATAGCTGAATACAGGGAGATTGTTCAGTCGAAAACCCTCAAAATTGAGGGCAAGTTGGCGGGAGTTCCAATTTTCCTCCTCGTTGATAGTGGAGCAAGCCATAATTATCTTTCGCAAGACTTAGTAGCTACCTTAGGCCTGAACGTAACTCCAACCGAACCCTATGGAGTTAAACTGGGCAATGGAACAAAATGTTTCTCACAAGGTAGATGTAAGGGGCTTGTGGTGCTGGTAAGGAATGTGGAGTTACTGCTTGATACATACATTCTTCAGTTCGGGGGAATCAATTTGGTTCTAGGTGCAGAATGGTTGAAGACTTTAGGAGAAGTTAGGGCAGATTTCAAGCAGAAAACAATGAGCTGGGGGTTTGAACATGAAAAAGAGGTAGTTACCTTGAGAGGGCAAGGCTGTAAGCAGTCCCAACCAACTTCGGCCCTGCAAGGAGTACTTCATTCCATCGCAATGGAGGTTCAGAATGAACGGCAGGAGGGTGAGGTTAATGTGCTGGTTTCAGAAAATAGAACCACCTTAACTCCAGGCCAAATGCAGGAATTAACCTCAGTATTACAAGCCAATCGACTAGTGTTTCAAGAATCGAAGGGTCTCCCTCCTTTGCGGAGGCATGATCATGCTATTAGTCTATATAATGGAACCAATCCAATAAGTGTACGTCCTTATAGGTATGCCTACCACCATAAGGATGAGATTGAGAAGCAAGTCAGAGAATTGCTAGCCTCAGGAGCAATCAGACATAGCACCAATCCTTTTTCCAATCCAGTGATTTTAGTTAAAAAGAAGGACAATTCTTGGAGGATGTGCGTAGATTATCGCGCTCTAAACAAGGTAACCATTCCTGATAAGTTTCCAATTCCCACTATCCATGAGCTTATTGATAAATTACATGGTTCCAAGTATTTCTCTAAGATTGACTTGAAGTCCGGTTTTCACCAAATACAAATTAAAACTGAGGATGTTCATAAAACAGCTTTTCGGACTCATGAGGGCCATTATGAATACTTAGTTATGCCTTTCGAACTTATGAATGCTCCTTCCACCTTTCAATCTACTATGAATTCGATTTTTAGGCCTTTCCTAAGGAAGAGTGTGCTTGTATTTTTTGACGACATTTTGATCTATAGTGGGAGTTGGTAGCAACACCTCACACATTTGGAGCAAGCCTTGAAATTGTTAACCGAGTACCACTTCTTTGCAAATCAGAAAAAATGTGTGTTTGGGCAACAGACCATCGAGTATTTGGGACATGTCATTTCAGCTGAGGGTGTAGAAATGGATCCTACCAAGATTCAATGTGTTAAAGATTGGCCGCAACCTAAGAATGTTACCGGGGTAAGAGGTTTTCTTGGTCTCATGGGTTATTATCGAAAGTTTATCAAGGACTATGGGAAGATAGCTGAACCCCTTACTGAACTTACCAAGAAGGACAATTTCTCTTGGAATTCCACAACTCAAGAAGCCTTTGACCAGCTAAACAGGTGTCTAACTTCTTTCCCGGTCCTTTCTCTTCCAAATTTTTCTAAGGAATTTACTGTTGAGTGTGATGCCTCGGGTTTTGGATTGGGGACTATCCTTATGCAAGAAAATAAACCTATTGCTGATTTTAGCAAGGCCCTTTCTCCCACTGCCAAGACCAAATCAGTATATGAGAAGGAGATTATGGCATTGGTGCTAGCCATACAACACTGGAGGCATTACCTTTTGGGGAGATCCTTCAAAGTTTATACCGACCACAAGACCTTGAAGCACCTCTTACAACAGAGGTTAAATACCCCTGACCAATATCATTGGCTGTCCAAGTTGATGGGCTTCCGATTTAAAGTGTTTTATAAGCCAGGACCAGAAAACAAGGCAGCAAATGCCCTCTCACGTGTGATTGGGGAACCAGAATTTCACTATCTTGCTTCTTCTCCTCAGTGGGTTGATTCTGCTAAAGTGCAAGAGCAGTATCAGAAGGATCCACGGCTTGCTGAAATCCTGCAGAACCTCCAGTCTAATCCACCATCTGAAGGGGAGTTTCACTTGCCAAGAGGGTTACTGTTCAAGGGCAGCAAGTTAGTCTTGTCCCGAACCTCCTCCCTTATCCCAGATTTCTTGAAAGAGTTTCATTCTACTCCTACTGGAGGTCACTCCGGGTTTACCAAGACCTATAAACGGATAGCTGGTTGTTTGTATTGGGCTGGAATGCGCAAGCAGATTCTGCAGTTTGTGAAGGAGTGTGAGGTTTGCCAACGACACAAGTATCAAACCCTTGCTCCGGCAGGGTTACTCCAACCTCTTCCTATTCCCAATTCAGTTTGGGAGGACATCTCGATGGACTTCATAACCGGGTTGTCAAAAAGTCAAGGGTTTGACGTCATTATGGTGGTAGTGGAAAGGTTATCAAAGTATGCGCATTTTGTCCCTCTCAAGCACCCTTTTACTGCCAAGGCTGTAGCTGATTGCTTTGTTAAGGAGATAGTTAGACTCCATGGCATTCCGAAGAGCATTGTAAGTGATCGCAATTCCATCTTTGTTAGTAATTTTTGGAAGGAATCTGAAAACGGACTGACAATCCGAGGTGGTAAATAGATGTCTTGAAACCTATCTCCGATGTTTTGTATCTGAACAGCCCAAGCAATGGCAAAATTGGCTTTCATGGGCCGAATTTTGGTACAACACCTCTTTTCACTCCGCAACTTCCACAACCCCGTTTGAGGTAGTGTACGGTTGACCTCCTCCTACCATTCCTCATTTCCTCATTGGGGAATCTGTGGTTGATGCTGTGAATGGGGTGCTGATTGACAGA
>JANZLX010000006.1:34528783-34538882 GCA_025531955.1 Erythroxylum orinocense | reverse complement strand
TTTTGGTAATTCAGAAAAATCAAATAAATAATCAAAATATATACAAAAAAGTTCACAGACATAGCCTCAAAAGGCTTGACCAGCAAAACCGCAAGGCAAACCAAAATAAACAAAGGGACACCGCATCAAAGGAAGAAGTAGCCCAAAACCCAAGCAGTGACGAAGGTACTTAGAGACTTGGGGGGTCACTGGGCCCCCCAAGTTTTTTAAAAAAATTATTTTTAATATATATATATATAAAGATAAAGTTATTTAAGGGTCAGTGATGTACTGGGCCCCCTAAAATTTAAAAAAATTAATTTTTGGACCCCCTATCTTAAATTCCTGGCTCCGTCACTGAACCCAAGCAACAGCAACTACAAGAAAACTAAGAAACATAGACAAAGAAAGTCCAAGTTACAAGGTCCAATGAGAAAACCTAGCCAAAACAAACTAACCAGTAGGAAGCAAGCCTAAGAGAGACTACCATAAAGAAACTGCAAAAACAAAGCTTTGAAATGGCCAAGATTAATACTGCCACAAATGAAGATAGGAGCTGCACTCCCAAGGTAAAGCAGAGCAAACAAGAACAATCTGAAGAAACCTCCAAAGCAGTGAGCGATTGACCTGTAAAAGAAAAAAGATAAATAGAAAAGAAAATTACCTCCTCTCGATGTATAGACTGAGAAGTTCCCTAACGTAGGAGATTACTCCTGAGAGCACACGCTCCTCAGCCAAGGCCTCATTTTTAAAAATTCTGGCGTTACGTTCAGTCCAAAGGTGATAGACAGTTGTAGAGAGCAGAAGAGGGAAGAGAGTGGTGACAGAAGCTCTGGAAGTGGGAACAGTTAGGAACCAGGAAAGAATAGTGGAAAGGGTAGGGGAATTGATGATGGGCAAGTGAAAATGGAAGAGGCAGTGGTCCCAGACAGCTTTGGAAAAAGAGCATTCAAAAAATAAGTGATCAATGGATTCATTAGCTGAAAAACACAAGGAGCAATGGTTAGGAGTGTAGAGGAAGGTAAGCCTATCCCAGGTAGGGAGCTTCTGCAGGAAAGCAAGCCATAAGGTAAAGGAACAACGAAGTTTACTGTATTTGGACCAAACCAATTTGTACCAAGGAACGACCGGAGATTCCCCTAAAGTGAGATATCAAACCATTACCCCTATAATCATAATTAACAACCAACCACTCACTTTTCATTCCATACCCATTAACGTCCTCTCAAACCCATCAACTAAGCACCCCCTCAATTTTGAGTTTAGCTTGACTAGACTCATTGTAAATATTATTTTAATAATATTACTGTAATTTTAAAGATTATGAAGGTTAAACTAAAAAAAACAGTTTCAATGTTGATTTAAAGATGATTAGCTTAATTCTAAATTATGGTGTAAGTAATAACCTTTGTACTGTCTCGATCAACAGGAGAGCTTGTCAAGAGCAAGCTTTGGAAGATATTTTTATGCCGCTTTCTTTCTATAAGACGTGCAACACAAGTAAATGACAGGTGGTGGAAGATACTTCAAAGTGGACAACCTTTCGTTTTCTTGTCTGGGATACAAAAATTTTGATTTTTTTAAAATTTTTGTCTTATAATTATTATTATTAAAAATTAATATTAATTTTAATAAATTCTTATAAATTACAGTAAATCAATTAATTTACATTTAAAATATCTTTTTTGCAATTAAATTTCAAAAATTTTTATATTTAAGAACAGTATCTTTTAATCATATTTTAAATTCTTTAATTTTATTCAATTTTTAACCTATGTTATAACAGTCTAATACTGATTCAACATTTAACCTAATATTCGGTCCAATTTTAAAACATTACATATAATATTCTATAAATATATATTGTAAATAAGGTGACGTAATCCAATTTAAGTGTTATAATATATCTCTATTTTTAACCAATCAATTTATTCAAGATTTAAGTAAGTTACACCCTTTTTGAAATTGATCATATTTAATTCATCTTTTGAAATTGTATCACATCTAAGATTTAATAAGATAAGATAAATGTCAATGATATTTTTATAAATATATAAATTTAGATTTGTTAAAAAACAAAAGAAATATTTTATTCTTTCTTTAACATTATAACTTTAAAAAATTGATTATATTCATCTTTCAAATTTATATTATATCATCATCATTAACACCCCGATTGCAATCTTGCTAAAGCACGAAGTCTAAGAAGATTAGATAGTACATAACCTTATCCCTATTTAGTAAAGAGACTGTTTCTGATAAGCCCACGTGTAATATGTCCTAAAGATATTTTAAAAATTCAGATAAATGTGCATACATATGCCAAACAAAAATAATAAAATAAAATAACTAAGTAAATAAGTCAAATAAACATAAAAGATATAATAGAATAACTAAAAACAAATAAATAATAAAGTGAAACAATAGTAACATAAATGATACAAATAAGTAAGGTATGAAAATAACATTTGTACAGAAGAGCATTTCAAAGATTAACAATAAATAGTAAGATAAGAATTTATACTAGAAAAAACTTGTACAAGAGTAAACTCTAAGTGGACTAAAAGGAAAGAAGACCTGGACATTAGTAAGGGTCCATTTAGTTGAGCTTTTATTAGTAAAATTTTTATCAATAGAGCTTTTGTCAATAGAAATTTTCTGAGAAGAGCTTTTTTTAAAAGTCAGTTGACTTTTTGGCTGTCAATAAAAAAACAGTTTTTTTAAAAGAGCTTCATTCAGTAGATTGTTTGGCAACATAAAAATAAAAAACACTTTTATTAATTTTAACTATATTTTATTTTATAATAAAATTATTTATGCTAAATAATTTTTAAAGTGTATTAAACAATATATCAAGTACCATATTGTAGGAAATTTTTGATAATCATCTTATAAGAAATAATTTAAAAAGATGTCTCATTTTTTTATAGAAAATAAAATTAATATGAAAAATAAATATTATTATCTATAAAAAATTGTTATATCTATTTAAACACTAAAAACCCATTTATATCTATTTCCCTTTTTTAAAGAATTATTATCTAATAATATAATTAAATGTAAAAACAAAATCAGATTCAACTTGCTCTTTCTTGTACTGTACTGTTTCTTTTTTATCCAATATCTTTTGGGTTTTGATTCGGTCCAAATCTAATTTCGTTTTCTTGAAAACACAACAATATTCGGCTAGGTAGCCGATGCAATGACGGAGGTTGAGGCAGTGGTGGCCTTGAATTTGAAAGAAGCACACAGCTAGTGGGAACAGATTAACGAGTCGGTGAAGCGGAAATAGATTAACAACGCAGATGTCAAACGTGCGCGTTCAGAAACACGCAGACAAAGGTCTATGTTGTTCGTTATTTTTTGAGGTAGACGTTCGACGTCTGCCTTTAAATAAGAAAAATAAAATTTTAAGAGATAAATAAAAATATAAAGGAGAACTAATTTGAGAAGATGAAAGGGATAGATGAGCAGAAGAAACAAAACAGAGTCAGTGACTGATTTTGTCAAGAAAAGAACAGACGCTATTTCAAGTTTTATTTACGCAAGTGACGGAAAGTAACATAAAAAACAGCTTTCTGAAAAAGCTGAAATTTAATCTTTTTTGAAAAGCTCTAAATTTTAGCTTTTGAAAAAGCTGTATTTTAATTTTTTTAAAAGCTTTTTCTACTTAAAAAGTGCTTTTGAAGTTTGCAGCCAATACCTATTTTTTCCTAAAAATAACTTTTACGATAAAAAAAAGTACTTTTGGAGCCTCCAAAAACTGAACTAAACAAGCACTAACTCCGATCATGTCTATCAACATATTAATTATGCTAAATAAAAAACTAATTAGGAGTTTGTAAATAGTACGCAATAAATTCACAGTATACGGATTCATATAATTTGCAAGACTGCAAATGCTGTCTTTAAGAGTCAAAGTTTTTTTTACTTGGACCAAGTATTCAGTAATATCTTAGATTTAAGTAAATATGATAAATTTGTAAATATTTAAATTTTTTATCTTTTTAAACTTTTTCTTATTATTCGATTAAAAAATAACGATTTAAATCCAAAAAACCAGTTAAGAGGATCTAGTTTGGACCATCCTATTAAGATCTAAACCTAGTAAAGTCGATCCTCGAAAAGAAAGAAAAAGAAAAAAGGTGAAATCATACCAGTTTGGTCATAAAGCAGAAGAACAAAGGAGACCCCATCTGTATCAAACAAAGGGGACACGTCAGTGCAAGTGCATCTTTTGAGAGTATCGAGAGGTCATCTCACTTTCTTGACATTACTCTCCAACACCTCACATGAAGGTATAAACAAATGGTTTTGGTTACTTGTTCTTGTGACAGTGAGAGGGAGCTTCTTTTCTTCAGACTTCATTAATTCTGTTTCCTGATGAATGGGACGACATGTACACCCAAATTCTTCCATGTGATTTCACCCACTGTTTCTCTTGCTATGACGTGTGTTTTGTTGTCAATAAATATCAAACATAAATTAATTAAATATCACTAATCTAATAATTTAAATTTAATTATAATAAATTATTAATTTAAGTCAAATTTACAAATGTAGTTATAAGTTTATAAGTCTTTTTCCAATCAAATTCTAAAATTAATTATAACCCACATACAAAATTCTAATAATGGATTCTCCTTTGATTCACAAGCAAAATATTTTTAAAAATCGGACTGAAAGTTAAACGATAAGACAAGTGGTTAGGTCGGCTGTGCTAGGTCTAGGCTCAGGTTCACACATCCACGGCCACGTCCATGGCCCATTCGCAAGCAAGGACGGAGTCAGACTCAACTCTAAGGAAGAGCCGGGGGCCAACATCTAAATGCAAAAAAAAATTTTAAAGGGGGTCATTTATATTTGTAATTTTAAAAATTTTAATTATATAAGTAATTTTTAAAAAAAATATATTTGAAAGGGGGGGCCATGACCCCCTCCCCTATAACATGGCTTCGTCTATGTTCGCATGTGTTAGCCTCCCATGCAAACGTAAAGAATAAAGACCTACATACACTTAGCGTCTATTCTATATATATGGTACTATTCTGTCATAATATAAGTACGAGATTAGAATCATGAGACTCTTTGCTTATAGCTACCGAAACCTTCATCAAAAAACTAACTTGAGCGTCGGAGGGGCCTGTCAGTTATCAACCTCCGGCGTCCCTTTATTGTTTTGCAGGTGCTTCGGAGTTAACATCGACCAACTTCATAGATTCATGCAGTAACGTCCAACCTCACCAGAATCAGGCAAAACCAACAAGAAATTTAAAAGGTTCAAATATATTAAACCGTCACAAAATTGTTTAAAGATTAAATAAAATTAAAAGATTGAAATATGCTTAAAAGAGATTGTTCTTATTTATTAAAAAATTAAAATTTAAATAAAAAATAATTAACTTGTTTTAGTTTATAAGAACTTATTAGATTAAGAAAATAGACCGATTAATTAATAAATTGATTGCTTTTTAACAACAACATTTATTAAAAGTAAGTCAAACCGAGTAATTGAGAATTGAATAAAAAAATTAATCAATTCATCGTTTTTATGATTAAACAGGTTAAATTGGTTAAATTTTTTGATCATTTTCTAAAACCAAAAAGAGTTTTTTTTTTTGTAAATATTGAGATGATTTGATTATAATGACCAGTATCGCAATCTTAATTATTAAATTGATTGCTAATTTTGTACAAACAAGAGAGATTTGTAGGCTGTACGCACACGTGTGGGCTTGGATATTTTTATGCAACGATAGAAGAAGTCATTTTCTCAAAGGGCACTAAGTGCTGAATTTCTTCCTAACAGCATTAGCTGTTTGATTGCTACCCTTACCTGCTTTAAACACAATATAAGACTCATTATCTTGTCAAAAAAAAAAAGAAATGATAATAGAGCGGGTTAGATCTAGTCCGGTTCTTTCTCGACTGAATGTAGCTCGAAACTCGACTAAATTCTATATCAAAAAGCGTTGTTTTGTCAAAACGACACTATTTTAACATTTGTCTAAACCGGTTTCGAGTTAAGGTCAGGTCAATTTATCATCCGTAACTGATGACGTATATAATCTTTTCATTTAGAATTATAAGAAAAGTAAAATTATTTTTAAAATATTGCTAAATAAGTCAATTCGGTGTTTACGATAGATTCACATATTTACACGAATGAATCACTAAAAAAACCGAAAAGAAAAAATATAAAATCAGCTAAATTCTTACTAATTTGGAAATCAATAATGCCAATAGAGCCACTTTAGTAATTTCATAAAAAAGATCATATCCACATTTGCCTAACAAACTTCCTTTCACACCTTTAGCATGAACATAATGCTTGGAAGAGTTTGCCAAAGAAACCACCATCTCTGTCTCTTCTCTCCTTTGTTATATAAATCACGATCGATTCTCCCGTCACCAGGCCGTCAAAGAAACTGCTAAACCACCTTGAGAAAAAAGCTGGTTTCTTTTTTCTCTTGTCCCAACCCATGCATGTATAATAACTTAGTGCAGGTGGAAAGTTCCAAAGGGATCGCATTGATCGAATGTGCTTGAAGCACTTGAACATTTACCAGTTCCATTCGATCATGCGATCCCTTAGGAACTTCCCATCAAGTAGCTCTAATTATTGGTTCTGAGTCTCTCCAGGTAAGATCACAACTTTAAGCATAAACTTCTTTTACTCAAATTTTATGGTTTTGACTGGTTATGTCTGATCCTTGTTAGCTTCCGTACATTGTTTTAGAGTATCCATGTTCAAACTTGCTTCTTGCCTGCTGAATTTTAGGCTCTTGCTGAATTGCTATAAGCAGTTTAACTCAGTTTCTGCAACTTATGAATATCAAAAACCAAGTCTTATCTCCAGTTTCTGCAACTTATGAATCAGGAAAGTGTGAGATCTCTCTTATCTCCAGTTTCTGCAAAACGTCTATAAACTGGTTTCTTTATTCTTCTCTGATCGTCTCCAAGTTTTCATGCTCGATCGAGCATTAATCTGATCCTACTTTTTGAATCGTTAATGTTTCTGCAACTTAGCTTCTGTCAAAGAACTTTCATAGAGGAAAATCTTGTTAAAAATCTGGTTCCGGATTCAGACAAAAACAGCATTCCATGAATTTCACTTACTGACAAACTAACTGGTCAATCCTGTCGTAGGGATGCATGTCCGATTCGAAAAATCTCCCGTGGGTTTCTCTTTTATTTGCCTGTTTGTCTTTACTGCTAATAACTCATGCTCTCTAGAAGACATGAATGACAGAAGATGAATCAATGTCTTCCGCTGGAAATCATAAATTCTAGGAGATAATCGATCTCTATTAACAAAAATTTAGTATATGTTGGAACTGCTTCTGTTAATGTGATTCAATCAAGTTTACAGTTTCAACCATAACACAAAGGATAAACCTTATTACGTGTTCTGAATTGTTCATGAAATGGTTAAAAACGAAGAAAATGTGAAATACCTGATTTCGATTCCATCTGATGTTCCAAAGCAGTTTCCGAGGCTAAAATGAGCTCCAATCTCCCGAGATCTTCATGGAAAATAATCACTAACACTCGGTTAATGCCTTTCTACAATTTTCTTAAGATGTAAACACTCTTAACGGGTTAGAGGATCCGTATGCTTACGAATTACATAAACAACTAAAAGAGACCTTAACCTTTATGTACATGGGTTTGGTCCAAACTAATCGGGATCCATTTTTCTACCAAACTTCGACCCATTAATTTAGATCATTTATTGAGCTACTTTATTATTTTCGTTTGGATCAAATTACATAACTTAACCGATAAGTTATTAAAAAATAAAAAAATACAATTAATAGTTGTCCAATGTTATAGAGAAGGATAAAATTATCCAATATTCTTCCCCTTAGATAAGCATTAATTGCAATTATGACTTAAGTTTAAAAATAGTTTAAAAATCGGTTAAGTCGTACTACTTTATTGGTACCAAATTTAAAAAATTAAAACATTTGATCCAAAGGTAATGAAAGTCCAACATTCCGTCCTGTAAGACTTTCGATACCGAAAAATATTAAACACATGTGTCATGTGCGACACAGGTTCAATATAATCAAATATCTTACTAACATGAATGAGAAAATGGAGTGTAGCAAACTAGGATGATACCTGTATGATCTAAAATGTATCATTTTCGTTTGTAGATCTCGATTTTTCTAACTTTATGTTAAGCTGCATGTGTTAAACTACAACAGAGAAATCCTATTTTCTCTTACCGAATGCTAAACAACATGATAGAAAACTTTTTTTCTCTCACTGAATGTTAAACAGTATTAGAGAAAACCTTTATGTTCTCCAACTAAATGCTAAACTGCATTAGAGAATCTTTATGAGATTAAAAACTTCTATCCCCCTATGTTATGTTAAATTTATGGATATCCATACTAAATTGTATATGTCAAAATGACATAGTCTCAAGGTCAATCTTTATATATGCCCATTGACCTTTAAAACGCTTAAGATCAACATAAATTTTAAGGATTTCATATGTATTATGACTATACATAAGAACAGTTATTACTGAGGATAAAAAGATGATCATCTATATTAACCATAATGTCATAATACATCAAAATGTACAAACTTTTAAGGAGTAAATACAATAATCCTTAAGTACTGTTGTCTAAGGACTTTTACACGCCCATACTAGATACATGTCAAACAAACATTAGTAGGCGAAGTCCTTTAGATAGATTAACTAACATTTCCTTAGTCCTGATGTGCTCCAATTCAACATTACCCTTTTGAATAAACTCATTTATGGTCAAGTACTTGACCTCTAAATGCTTAAACCCTGTGATATTCTTGTTGTTGTTACTGAACAACACTGCAACAAGATTATCATAATATAACTGAATGGGTCTAGCTATCGAATTTACCACAAACAACTCATAAATCAAGTTTCTGAGCCAAACTGCCTATGTAGCAGCTTTATAACATGCAACAAACTTTGCATGCATGGTTGAGGAAGTTACCAGTGTCTACTTGATACTCTTCGACGACACTGTACCATCTGCTAACATAAAAATGTACCCCAATGTGGATTTGCAATCATTTGGATACATAGCATAATCAGAGTCTATATACTTTGTGATGTTTAAATTGTCGACTTTCCTGTATGTCAACGTATAATCCTTGGTACCCTTTAGGTATCTCAACACTCGCTTAACTGCATTCCAATGGTCCACACCTGAGTTAGCCAAATACTGACCCAGCAATTTGACAATAAATGCAATGTCCGGTCTAGTGCACACGTGGGCATGCATTAGACTACCAATTGCACTAGAGTATGGGACATTCCTCATAGCCTCTTTCTTAACTTCATTATTTGAACACTGTGTCAAAGATAATCTCTCACTATGAGAGATAGGTGTTACAATGAGTTTACAGTGAGCCATAATAAACCTTTGTGGCACTCGCTCAATGTATGCTCTTTGTAAGAGGCTCAATGAGTTTTGAGATTTATCCCAGTAAACCTGCATATCGAGGATAAAAGATGCTTCACCTAAATCCTTTATGTCAAAGTGTTTGGCCAAAAGTTGCTTTACCTCATGCAACATGGACAAATTATTTGACGTGAACAAGATATCATCCACGTACAGTAATAGAAAGATAACTTTGATCTCCCTGACCTATAGTATAAGCAACTTTCAACTTTGTTTTTCATAAAGCTGAATGAGGTCAAAAGCTTATCAAACTTTATGTACCATTGTCTGGAAGCTTATTTCAAACTGTATATTGATTTAGTCAACTTATAAACTTTGTCAATTGCATCTTGATCCTGAAACCCTTCAGGTTGCTCCATACAGGCCTTTTCATAAAGATCATCATTTAGGAAAGCGGTTTTAACGTTCATCAGATGTAACTCCATATCAGAATGAGCTATTATTGTCATAATCACTCTAAATGCATCCTTTAAAAGATATAAGAGAGAAGGTAACATCGAAGTCAACCCCTCTCTGAGTGAATCTTATGGCAACCAAATGCGCCTTAAATCGCTTAACTTCACTCTATGTGTCCTTCTTGGTCTTAAATAGCTATTTGCAAATGACAGATCTGCAATGTTGAGGTAAATCAATAAGCTCTCATACCTTATTATATC
>JANZLX010000006.1:34515455-34526295 GCA_025531955.1 Erythroxylum orinocense | reverse complement strand
AGAATCATACCATTTGCTTGTTTTGTAACAAGCATTTGAAAGGTGGAGGAATCACCCGATTGAAAAGGCATTTAGCTAGGGTTAAAGGAGATGTGGAAGCTTGTAAAAAGGTAAGTCATGATGTAAAGTAGCAGATGAAAACATTGCTTAATGAACATCAATTTGAGAAAGATAGAAGGGAAAGATTGAATTTTGAAATTGGTAGTTGAAGTTCATTTTCTAGTTTCCGTGGTGATTATGGAAATGTTGAAGGTGGAAGTGGTAGTGGTACTAGTACTGATAATGTTCCATCTCAGGATTATGACGAATCTTATGTGAGGAAGAGAAGAAGGCAGGTGACTAGTTTCTTTGCACCACGAACAACTCATGGAGCCCAACCTTCAATTCGTAGTGCAATGCAATCAAGACATGCGACTTACAATGTCGATATGGTAGTAGCTAGATGGTGGTATGATAAAGGTTTAACATTCAATGTTTCTCAATCTTATTATTATCAACGTATGATAGATACAATAGTCTCTTATGGTCCAGGATACGAAAGGCCATCGATTAATAACTTAAGAGGTAAACTTTTAAGTTGTGTTGTTTCTAAAATTAGAAATTATTTGACTGGAAAAAGAGTGAGATGGGGTACTTACGGATGTTCAATTATGTGTGATAGTTGAACAAATAGGAGACAAAAGCCTATTATAAATTTTTTGGTTTATTCTTCAAATGACTCTATGTTTTTGAAATCTATTGATGCATCTAGCCTTATTAGAAATGCTGAGACCTTTTTTGGGATATTTGATGAAGTTGTGAACAAAGTAAGGTCGAATAACATTGTTCAGTTTATTACTAACAATGATTCCGCTTATAAAGTGGCAGGAAAAAGGTTGCAGAATACCTATAATTCACTTTTTTGGACTCCTTGTGTTGCACATTTCATTGACTTAATGTTGAGAATATAAGGGATCCTAGGTATGTTATTTTCATTATTATCATCATTAATTTTGATATAATTTCTTATAATTTTCTAATAATTAAATTTAATTGTTTACTAGGAGTCTTAATAGCACAAGTAGTTCAACTGACCCAATTGCCATTGATAATATTAATGTTTTGACGGATTTGATTTCTAAAGAACCTAATTTGGTTGATGTGAATGATTTAGATTTGAAAGATAATCTTGGATGGAAAAGCATTGACATGTCATTTGGTGCATTAAATTTGAATGATAATGATGATGAAGCTCCTCTCAATTATGAGGATTTGTACCAAATAATCACTGGGGTCAGTGTAGTTCTAGCGGGTATTCTCCCATTGAGATTGAATTCCAGGTTTTTGTTTTTCCTCTTCTTTTAATTTTACTTGTATTTGATGCTTATATTAAATTATATATATGTAATGTAACTGTAATGTTTTTATTTCAGGTTTAACTTCTATTTGATTGTTTTTTCATCATCTACTCTTTTTGTAAATTGTTTAAGGATATTTATTGTTCTTTTTATTGAATTTTTTGAATATTTTGATGTAATATGATTTATTAAAATGATGAAATTGTATTGTTGTAATATTTTAAATACTTTGTATTATTCTTAATTTTATAGTTGTATGATGATGATTGTCTTTATTTATATTAATTATGGTTATTATTTATATGTGAAATATTTAAAAATTACTGTTATTTTATATTAATTGTCATTATTATTTATTATTAAGATTTTTGAAAACATGGTTGATGTAAACAGTAAAGTATACAGTACAACTGTACAATATACCAATATACTATTTTGCAAATTTTAAATATTTTAGGAACTATTTCATAAATTTAAAAAATTATCCGAAACGGTATCCGATACTGACCGGTATCGGTACAGTATCGTTCTAGAACTCAATCCGGTACTGAGCTCGGTACGATATTAATAACTTTGGGTGCACGTGTATTGCAACGCACACCTACAAATGCGTCTGGCGCATGCACAACACACGTCCCCCACCCACACACTCACGTTTACTGTATGGCGCGTGCATTGCACCTGTCGCCACATGTTTGGATCCCTGGTGTTTATGTGTTGGGACCGATGTAGGCGCGTGCGACGTACACGTCAGTTGTTCCGCGCTTATGGGAGAGCGCGCAGCATGAGGCATGTGCTATGCATGTGTCATGCTCGTCCCTCAATGCGTGGAGCCACTGGACGGACGTAATCCCTTATTTATACCATTTTTACGTAATCATATACACACACAAAAATCGAAAAACAAATTAAAAATTGTTGAAAACCATATTAAATGGAATCTGAAAAAACCTTCGTTTCCAACAACCCGATCATGTAACCGCTCTGATACCACGTGTAACACATAGGATAAACCTTATTACATGTTCCGAATCATTCATGAAAGGGTTAAAAATGAAAAAATACAGAATACCTGATTTCGGTTTCATCCGATGTTTCGAAGTAGTTTTTTAGGCCAAAACGAGCTCCAATCTCCCAGGACCATCACGAAAAGTAATCATCGGCACTCGATTAATGTCTTTCTACATTTTTCTTAAGATGTAAGTACTCTTAACGAGTCAGAGGATTTGTATGCTTATGAATTACATAAGAAAATGAATGAAACTTTAACCTTTAAATATAGCTTTCATATCAGGCTTCACTATCACAAGCTCAATATGGATTCGGTCCATACTAATCGGGATCTATTTTTCTCTCTAACTTCAACCCATTAATTTAGATCATTTATTGGGTCATTTTATTAGCTTCGTTTGAATCAAATTACGTAGTTTAACTGATAAGTTATTAAAAAACTGAAAATATAATTGATAGTTGTCCAATATTATAGAGAAGGACAAAATTGTCCAACATCAACAACAATATGCATTATTACACTTAGATCTTCTGGTGTATATATACAATGAAGGAATAATGTCTTCAATTCCTAAAAGTAGTTGGTTTTGCTTTTTTTTAAAGTAAAATTTTAAGGTATAATTACAAAAAAATGGTTGCAAATTTTGTTCAATTTTACAATTATAACCTGAACTTCAAAAATTGAAAATTAAGTACTCAAATTTTTAATTTTTTAAATCCTAGTTTGATGTTAGTGTCTCCATTTATTTTGCTTACGTTGCTTATCACGTGTTTCAAAAATTTTAACTATTAATAGCCGTCGTCCAAAATTAACACAAGTAATAAAAATTAATGAAACGACAATACTTAATCACATAATTAAAACGACATTGTTTAAAAAAAATGACCCATTTTAATGTACAAATTTCTTAACATGCATTTTGATATTTATGAAATCTTTTATGGGATCCACACTGCTTTCATCTATTTAGCTAAATTCTTTATTAAATCATTTTATCATCTTTATACAAGTCAAGTCAAGTTTTAATTTTTCATTCTTAATTTGGAAAATAAATACCTAATAAATTTTTTTAATAATCTTTAATTTTATATGATGTATGAAATCTAAACTAATCTATCAACAATTTTAATTCAAGTTTAAAAGAAATTTAAATCAAAAAATAACTAATTAAAAAAATAGTCTTGTATAGTTGTATATAAAATTTTAAATTCTTTTGTTTTCGATATGGAACTCCGATATACTCGCCTGACTCAGCATGAAGCCATGAGCACATGTTGGCTCGTGAGTTAACAGGCATGGATTGATTAAGAAAGTCAACTTGACGTGACGAACCACTCGTCGCATAATTACTGAGTTGGGACCAAAGATCACGGTCTTCATATTCTAATTAAATGTTCAACTGATCATGCTTACCGTATCCTTACTTCTACTAGAGATGACAACTTTGTATGGCAGGAGCTTGATATATGTTTGAAGAGAGTAATTTAGAACAATACGAAAATAGTCTGAGACTTCTGTGTCTTTTACTCCTTTAAAAATATATGAAAGAAGAAATTAAAATAATCTGCCCCTAAAGTAAATTAGGTAATTATAAAATATTATTTAATATCGTAATTCTAATCAAAGGTATATATAGTCAAACCAAAAGTTAAACATGTAAGACAAGAGAATTAAGATTTAAACCTGTTGATGATAAGGTTAAGATTAACTTCGATTCTGCATATGATCCGAACAATAAAACTGCTACTTCGAGTTTTTTGATTCGAGGTTCAGAAGGCGAGGTACTAGGAAGTGGAATTACCAAGCATTCTTATGTCCAAGCTTCGTTCGTTGGTGAAGCACTGGCAGCGATAGCTGCTCACAAATTCGGATATGAATCCTTGTTCAGAAACATCGAACCAGAGGGGGACAACCTGACAATCATAAAAAAATTAAAGCTGGGACAAATTGATAAATCCAAAATTAGCCCAATTATTAGTGATGGTTTGAAGATGGCAAACAATTAATTATCTTGCGAATTCTTACATGTACGAAGGGAGGGAAATCGAGTAGCACATCTCATAGCTCGGGCTGGAATTAATTTGAATGAAGATATGTTCTTAATGGAGGAAGCCCCATCGGAAGCTGAAGCGGTGATTGATGAACAGAAGGGCCTCCGCGAACCATAGTGAATAATTGTCTCTCTTTTTGAAGATACTCAGAATCTGAGATTTACTGGGACCATTGAAACATGATCAGCCACTGAAGATCTCACCGTTACAGTTGTCATTTTCCGGTTTTCAAGCTCGAATCATGGACTAGCTTTCTGGCCTGTGTTCTTTTTCATTTTGTTTTTTTGGAACCTCTGTTTCCTATTTTGTTTGTTGCGTGGCTTTGAACACTTTTTAGTTTTGTTTGTTTCTTTTTTTTTCAATAAAATTTGGCCAGATGGTATTAAAATAAAAAAAGATTTAAAAGGTTAAACCGACATTATAACATCATAATATCGGCTAAAGATTTAATAAAATTAAAAAATTTAAAATATGATTAAAAGATATTGTTCTTATCAGGGACGGAGGTACATGGGACCCAGTGGTGCACTAGGTCCCCCAAGATTTAAAAAATTAAATATTTTAATTTTTAATATATATATATATGTATATAAGGACGGAGTTATTTACGGATCAGTGGTGTACTGGGCCCTCTAAAATTAAAAAAATAAATATTTGAGTTCTCTTATCTTAAATTCTTGGCTTCGTCACTGGTTCTTATCCATCTAAGAATTTAAAGTTTAATTGAAAAAAGATATTGTTAAATAAAAATTAATTGATTTAGTTGAGTTTATAAGAATTTATTAATTAATAAAAATTAACTAATTAATTAATGAATTGATCAGTTTTTAATAACAAGAGTTATTAAAATAAATTAAACCGAAAAGTTAAAAACTGAATTGAAAAATTAAAAAGTTTAAAATTTTCACGACCGAGTCATACTAAAATCATTGATGTGTATTTATGCATTTTCATTTCTTGTTGTTAACTTTTAAGCACACAACCACATAAGTTAGGTTGATTTACTTAAAATTTTAATAAATTAATTTTTAAAATTTCAAAATCACTTCCATAATAGGTAAGAAATTGAATTATCTTATATATTATATTTTAAATTTTGTTATGATTAAATATAATAATCTATTTATTAAATATTTCACGTGTATACTAATATAAATAAACTCAATTATATGGTATTCCATATCAACGAGACTGATTATACGGGCTAACGATATAGGTTAATATTAAATTAAAAATTTTATATTTTATTAATATTTTTATACTACAACTATTATTTCAAAATATAAATATAAATTTAAATACGAATTAACCCATATAAAATCATTCAATCCTTAGTCACACGCCACCCCCCAAGGTTTTGGGCCCTAATAATGCTAATGCAAGCCTTAACCTTAAAGCTCCAAGGTTTTTGCCTTAATCAGGGGAAAGTTCCCAAGGTTTTGGACCTCCAAGGTTTTTGCCTTAATCATGGGAAAGTTCTTAGTTAAGATTCAACAAAAGATGCCGTTAGCTAATAACTAACTCGACTGGGTCTGTCTTTCTTTCTTTGCCTTTATAAAAGCACCACGTTTTCCGTTCACGACCGTAGATGACGGAGTAGCGATGGGGACAAGAGGTAGGAGGGAAGACCTTTGGTCTATCTTTTATTTTTGACCTTAAAATTGTCTAATATTTTTTTGTTGAAAGAACAAACTCATTTTTTAAAGTTAGCTTGAAAAAAAAAGTTTGCACATGATTATAAATGGTTGAATGTATTTACATTTGTTAGGTGTAGGATTCTTGACACACACTTCTTAACCCAAAGTAAAGTTGGACATCTGCTGATTATATTGGGTAAAAGAACATAATCGAGCACCGCTCTAAACCATCGAAACAAACGAGCTCTGATATTATGTTGAAAAGCCTAACTCACTTCTAAAAGTTAGCTTGAGAGAGAAGATTCACACATTATTATAAATAGTTGAATACACTCATACTTGTTCGGAGTTCTTGACATACTTTCTCATGTGTATTAATTAATATTCTTCTTTGGCACGTAATTGGTGGACTTAAATAAGGAAAATATAGTAATTAATTAGGATATATATATATATATATATTAATTTATAAAAATTGACCGATTAATTAAAAATTTATCATTAAAAAATTGAAAACTAAACTAAAAAGTTGAACCGTTAAAGGTTTTTACGGTCGAACTAGTTGAATTTTTAAATCATTTCCTTTTATTTTAGTTTTTATTTAAAATTTTTATTTACTCTTTATATACTATTTTGCCTATTTTTATAGTCAATTATGATATAACGACGACGGATTGAAATTTTAAAGATTGAGAAAAGTGGTAATAAATGGAAATAATTAGAAGGTAAATAATAATTTTAAAAATATAAAAATTCAAACTTAAAAAGGTCATCTAGGAAGAAGCTTTCGTGGGAACTTAACATAACCTTTTCAGTGAATTCAAAAGTACAATGGCAATAGTCAATGAATAATGGGAAATGGATTCGTAGATATAAATATTCAAATTCTCAATTTTGATCGGAAAGTCGGTCCAATTCCAAACCTCATTAATGTCTTCCAATTTTGATTTCATAGGGCTCCAAAAGAAGACATAAATATTTTTTTATTATAACTAATGATTAAAATTTTTAATCGGTTTGGCTGGTTTAATAATAAAAATTTTGAACTGTTTAAATTTTTAGTTCGATTTACTATAATAATTTTTGTTGTTAAAAATCAATCAATTTATTAATTAATCTGACAATTTTTATCAATTAATAAATTCATATAAATAAAAAATTAATTAATTTGTACTTCATATTATCTTTTTAATTAAACTTTAAATTCGACGTAATCTCTTTTAATTATATTTCAAATTCTTTAATTTTATTTAATCTTTAACTTATTTTATGATGATCTAATACCTGTTAAATCTTAAAACTACCGTCTTACTGATTTAACTTTTGGTCTGTATTTTAAAACATTAATTCAATCAGGAAAAAGTATCATATGTGATTCAAAATTGCCATCACTCTAATTAAGATTAGTACTAGAAAACTTATACATTTTCCAATAACAGTGGAAATTTACTTTGTCGAAGAATATTTACATTATCCGAAGGTAAGGTTCAATGATTTTCATTTTTCTGATTTTGAGCAATACTTCAACAGTTTACTTTCTTCAATGTGATTGAACGAAGAATTCAAAGCATAAAACCAAACTTTTGATCCTGAAACAGTAACTTTCAGGTAGGAATTGAAGCCATTAATACAAAGCGAAAACGTCAGAACTTCTGAAATTCTATAGTCATCATGTGTAACGGATGGTACATCCATCCGCCATTGATAGCGGCCGTCATTGACTGATAAATTAATTGAACAGAGACTTCTCTTTTGGCTTAAATGGAAAAGGGTTTTTCTTTTCGCTTGTCTTGTCAGACCATGGTAGGTTAAAAGTTTCTGCTAGATTTCGGGGACTTACAATTAAATTCACAGTTCATGTACAGTGTCCTGGAAATTAGTATAAAAGGGTATGGAGGTCTGTACTTAGTCTTGCCAACCAGTTCTCAAGTTCAAGTCTCGGCTAAACCAACAACTTCTGTTCTCCGATACATTAAGTTCAACTCCTTCCTCTAATCAGAATTCTGCCATGGCTTGTAACAGTTTTGGCTTCCAGGTCCTGTCAGTTTTGGTTCTTGTCATTGCAGTTGCTGTACAAGGAGCGCTTGGTAAGTGATTATGGTTCTTATAATCAATGTGTGCTATGAGAAAATCATGTTCGTGTACTGAGTTCTTGATGTGTTTCAGGTGAAGTTACATGCGAGAAACTAAGCCAAGAGACATGTGCATACGCAATCTCAAGTTCAGGCAAGCGGTGTGTGTTGGAGAAACACGTCAGGAGGAGTGGAAAAGAAGCATACACATGTCGTGCCTCAGAAATAGAAGCTGACAGGTTGAAGAACTGGATCGAAACTGACGAGTGCGTCAAAGCTTGTGGGCTTGACAGGAAATCGCTTGGAATCTCATCAGATTCACTCCTGGAGTCACGCTTCACTCAACAGCTCTGCTCTCACCAGTGCTATGACAGCTGCCCCAATGTTGTTGATCTTTACTTCAATCTCGCTGCAGGAGAAGGTAACGTTTCAGGTGTTCCTTTTGGTTATTTATCATTCCCGGAATTCATGGATGTCCTCTCAATCATTTTTTTTTCCTGGTTCTGTTCATTCTTCAGGTGTGTTCCTGCCAAAATTATGCGAGGCTCAGGAGGGAAAATCACGTAGAGAATTAATGGCGGATTTTAGAAGTGGAGGTGTTGTTGCTCCAGGACCTATACAACCTGCGGCGTTGGCTTCTGCTCCATCACTTCCACCGTTTTAATTCTTAAAGGAGACGAAGAACAAATATGAGAGTGTGGATTAGATACTATATAGTATTATCGTACAATTAATAAAGGAGTTTCGTGAGGATTTGATAGCAGGCAAGCAGGAGTGCACTGTGAGCCAGAGATGGTGTGTGTTAGGCTTTGATATAGCAATCTTCATCTATGTTTATTGATGTTGTTACTACATACAAAATCAAATAAGTAAAATTTTTACTTAAAATTTCCAAGGATTTGAGTGTTAACATCTAATATGGATTGAAACAATCAACTGATATACATAATAATTCATAAATTATGTATTTTAAATAATTATTTAAGGAAATAATTTAAAAATAATTGCTGATTCTAATAACTAGTCCATTCTGTCAGATCTTGGTGTCCTTAATTGGCCAATCAATTAAACTATTCAACCAGAGTAACTCTAAATATGAATGGATAGCTTTTGAGTTGGTTGGATGACTGTAAAGGATTCAACACTTCCATACCTAAAAACAGGCACCACAAGTTCCTGATTGTGGAATATTACCATCCAGTTATGTACAATGTCAAACTTCCAGAGAGTTTGGTCGGTAAACTTCTGACAGATCGATGTACCAGTCCTATAAAGCCGGTCGAACCTTATAGTAATGTCTTAGACATGCCAACGACACTTGTTACTCCGAAGTTTCAGGTTTTGCGAATATGTCATTACCACCTTTGTTCCTGGATTTCTTATCCCAACTTACACACCTGTAAGACTCTCCACTACGTATGGTGGTAGTGGTACTATATAAACAGGTTGTGACAAGCTATCGACTGTCTGTTTTTTTCCTTCTTCAGGAATAGAAAAAGTCTCTACAGGAACTTGAAAATGGCAAGGGCCATCTTCCTCTTACTCTCACTGATGCTTGTAGTTTTCAATTTGTGCCACATTAGTTCAGCAAGATCATTACCTTCCTCCAAGAAATTCTCCGCAATTTTTGCACTTGGTGATTCAACAATGGATTCTGGTAATAACAACTATCTCCTGACAGTGCTCAAAGCAAACTTCCCTCCCTATGGTCGAGACTTTCCAGGTCATGTTTCTACAGGGAGGTTCTCTAATGGCAGACTAATTCCTGATATGTTAGCTTCATCTCTATTGCACAAAGAGGCCGTTCCTGCATTCCTGAACCCTAACCTATCTGATAAAGACCTGCTTACTGGTGTTAACTTCGCATCAGCTGGTTCAGGGTTCGATGAGAATACAAATTTCGTGCTCAATGTTCTTCCTCCTTCAAAGCAACTTTCTAATTTCGGAGATTACATAAAAAGACTAAAAAAAGTTGTTGGGAAAGACAAGGCTAAGGCAATACTTGCTGATTCATTGGTGATCATCAGTGCAGGAACTAATGACATATCTTCTGAGAAGATGATATTTAATGATACTCAGTACCAGTATAAATTGCTTAATGGAATGGAACACATGGTCAAAGTAAAATCAACCCACCAATCTTCTTGTTCCTCTCATTTTCCATGAAAGTTTTTTCACTGAATCCTGGAAATATATCTTTGCAGGAAGTGCATGATATGGGATGTCGCTCCATGATTGTTGGAAGTCTTCCTCCCGCAGGTTGTCTTCCAATTCGAATGAGCTTGATGTTCCCGAATATAGCTGATCGCGAATGTATAGATGAACAGAATGCATACGCTCAGTCTTACAATCAAAAGCTTGCAAAGTTGCTGCCACAACTACAATCCAAGCTTTCAGGAAGTAAACTTGTGTATGCAGATATATATAAGCCCCTAATGGACATGATCAAGAATCCAAAAGAATATGGTAAGCTATTAATAGTTGAACTAATGAGATTGAAAACTATGTGTTATTATCAATTCATAAATATACTTTTAAATTTTCATAGTATAAAAATAATCCAAATTTGCAAAAAGTTAGGATTCGAAATTTATTATAATAATCAACAACAAATTCATGTCATCTTAGGAATTCCGCTAAGTTATGGGTTCGGAGAAGTCTAGTATCTTACTCGTATCTAATAAAGAGGTTATTTTAATCTAATCATTTTAGATTTAATTTAAATAGCTAT
>JANZLX010000006.1:34491445-34508446 GCA_025531955.1 Erythroxylum orinocense | reverse complement strand
GTCGATTCGTGACGACAGATCTACGATGGCCCAGTTATTGTTGGCATGGAGGAGGAATCCAAAATCAATGGTTGCTCGGCCGACAGAACCAAACACACCGACAGTTCCTCACGTCCGATATAGATACAACAACTATAAAGAGACAAGTTGAACCTTTTTTTTCTTCAGGCACGTGTTCTGCTTGTCCTTCGCATGAGCATTGTATTATATATTAAATTGTAGGTAATAATCTTTAAATTAATTTGAAGTTAATTGATCAATTTCGAGTTAGTTGAATTTCTTGTTAGATTCCAAAGGGTTTGACCTAAAAATGTTTGAACAAAATAATATTATTTTTTATTGATTTAATTACAAAAATGTTGAACTAATTAATTTTTTAATTCAATTTATTTTAATAATTTTATTATTTAAAAATTAATGGATACATTTTCATAAGCTAATCGATTTTTATAAACTAAATTAGTTTTCATTTAACTATCTCTTTCTTTAATTAAACTTCAAATCTTCGATTGATAATGAAAATTTCTTTTTTCAATCATATTCGAATTCTTCAATTAGGGTCAATGGTGCACTGGAACCTTCAAGAATTATAAAAATTAAATATTTTTTATTTTTAATATATATAAGGACAGAGTTATTTGGAATTCAGTGGTGTACTTGACCTTTGAAGATTTAAAAACTTAAATATTTGAGTTTTTTTATCTTAAATTTATGACTTCGTCATTACACACATATATATTCTAAATTTCCATTTTTAAGTAAATGTAATTAAAATAGATTTGTTACTTTCCTAATTCGAATTATTTTAATTCACAAAAAATAATTTTCTTTTTTTATCCTTCGCGAAAATTTTGCTTTCTTTCCATCCTCTTTTGGTCCACTTCCTCTAATCCTAATTTTACACCAGGAAAAAAAAAAAAGAAAGCCTGTTGGAACTTGGAAGCTTTTCATTCTTATTTTTTAAGTTCGTTCTCAATAATTTCTATCAGCAAAAGTGTAACGAAGGAAGAGATCGAAAGCTTCACAGGTTCGGAAAGATAGCGTTTACGCATTACAGGGTTGAAAACCTGATGATAAACCTGACAAATCCCATTTCAGAAATAGTTTTTACGCATTACAAGGTCCAAACCTGACGAACCTGCCAAATCCCATTTCAGGAAATCTTCCCAGCCCACAAGTTCGGAAACCCTGACAGGACTGTAACGTGTAAAGGTGGGATCGGGAATAAGCAACGCGACAGAGAAGATGGGACAGTGTAATATTTTTACAGAAAAATTCTGGCGACAATTTATAACTGCCCATGCAAAGTGTATCGTTTTATTTTCCACACTATTCATCCTGGTCGGCGCGTTTTACTCCACGCGCCTCCTCCAATCCAATGTAAGTGAACATTTTTTTATTTGCTTATTAATTGTCGTCTTATATAATAATAAGTTAAGTTACACTTTTCTAGTTTTACTTTATAAATTTTAGGGTTAAACACATTGAATTTGATTTAATGTCGTTTATTTTTAATTTTTATATTTTAAAAATTATGAACAAACAAAAAATTAGTATATTATAACAAAAGAATTTATATGAAAAATAAAAATAACATAAATAAGTAAATACATCAAGAATAGCATTGATCCGGTAAAAATTTCATTAACCGGGAGGTTTAAAGAGGTCCAACGTACAAAGTATTATCCCTAATTAAAAGAGAAGTTGTTTCGAACGACATAAATAAGTAAATGATATTTTTAATATAAAATATTTTTTATTTTGAAAATATTAAATTTAATTGACATTTTTGCATGTAAGACTTATTTTGATATCATCTTATTTATAAAATAATTGATAATTACTAGATATAAATTGTTAAAAATATTTAATAATAAATATATATTTAAAATTTTAAGTTTAATCAAGTTTTCTTAAAATTCGTGTAAAATGTAGGTTATTAGCGGCGGCTCGGCTCTGTTATCAATGTTGTCTACCAAAACTGCCCTTACGGGCTCGGCTGGTATCCCCATAAAGCCGTCAACAAAAATCCAAGTTCAACTGGACTGTACTACGTTAAACCTCACCGGAACCTGTCCCAGAAACCATCCTTCGAGCTTCTCCGATGATCAGAGCCGTTCATCATCATTGTCTCCTACGTGTCCGGATTTCTTCCGTTGGATCCACGAAGACCTCCGGCCGTGGGCACACACGGGCATCTCGAGAGACATGGTGGAGAGAGCCAAAACGACGGCGAATTTCAGGTTGGTGATATTGAATGGGAAGGCATACTTGGAGAGTTTCGTCAAGGGGTTTCAGACGAGAGATGTTTTTACTCTGTGGGGGATCCTACAGTTACTACGGAAGTACCCTGGAAAAGTCCCTGATCTGGAGATGATGTTCGATTGTGTCGATTGGCCGGTCGTCCGATTAGCTGACTATAGTGGGCCGAATGCTACTGCACCACCACCATTGTTTCGTTACTGTGGGGACAACAACACCTTGGACGTCGTTTTTCCTGATTGGTCCTTCTGGGGATGGTAAGGCCTTAAACAATAATATTGCCTAGTCCTTATAATTAATCTTCTATATGTTTTTTTAATTTATAAATTATAATTATTTACAAATTATATTATATTTACGAGGAATTACTAATAATAGAGATGTAATTGTAATTAGAGATGATGAATTAATCTAAGTCTAATACAAAGTCAATTAGTTAAATTCAGTTTAACTTAATTCTCGATCTTACTCATTTTGGATTAGTCTAATTCTATTTTTTTTTCAAACTTGATCAATCATAAAAGTTAAGTAGGTTTAAAACTGGGTTAATAAGAAATTAATATATCAAGTTTAATCTGATGAGTTCTAATTTTTTACGTGGGTCATTTGAAAACAACATCTTTATTAGTTAGGAGTACGGCTGTGCATTACTGTACTTCTTCATATTCCGCATATCATTAGAATTTTTGCTGAATTATTGTTTTTGTTATAAAATTGATCAATTTGGGCTTATAATTTTTATTAAAATATTATTTTTTGATTTTACAAATATTAAATTTAATTGACATATTTTTGCAAGTCTTGTATTGTGAAAAAGACTTATTTTGATATCATCTTATTTATATCAATTTCAATTTGATTAGTTTTATTTTTTTACGTGGGTCATTCAAAAATATTCTCTTTATTAGTTAAGAGTAAGGCTGTGCATATTGGACTTCTTAATATTTGCGTATCGGTAGGATTTTTACGGAATTGTTGTTTTTGTTGTTATATTGATCAATTCGGACTTATAATTTTTATAGAGCCAATCAATTAATGGCAATTTGATTAAGTTGAAGTGAGTTTAATTCAATGTTAATAGAAGAAGGCAAGTTTTAGATAAGTTCAGACTTGGGTATTAAGAATTAATCTTTTTATCAAGTTCCAACTTAATCCAACCCTTTGTTGATCCTAATTTTGATTAATATGCTAACGATTTTACTAATATTGTGTTGGCAGAGATTGATTACGATAATGTTTTTGTGTAGGGCAGAGACAAATATAAGGCCATGGGAGCACATGTTGAGTGAGCTGAAAGAAGGCAACCACAGGACCACATGGTTAAACAGGGAGCCTTATGCTTATTGGAAGGGAAATCCTGACGTAGCAGAGACAAGACTAGACCTTATGAAATGCAATGTCTCTGAGACTCAGGATTGGAATGCTCGTGTGTACCGTCAGGTGATTAAAGTTTTCTCTCTGAATTCCCATCTCATCTCAGGATTTTTTGCTTTCGTTCTGAAGCGTTTGTTCAAAAACCTGAAATTTTATGACAGGATTGGGTCCGCGAGTCACAAGAAGGATACAGGCAATCCAGCCTCGGAAGCCAGTGCAATGACAGGTAACGAAAGCTAAGATTTGAAGTCAGTTTGAGTCTAGATCTTTTGTCCAGTTTTTATTCTGTCTCATGAAATCTCAGCCATTTATTTTGCGAGCCCCACGTAAGTTTTATGCAGGTCTCACATGAATAAATGATTGAGATTTATTAAACACAATAAAATACCATAATATTAGACAAAGGATCTAGATTAAGTTATTTTGCATTTAGGTATGACAAATGGATTGACTAGACCTCAGTTTATACTCGGCTCAATTTTTCAGCCCGAGATCATCTCAAAACTTCAGCCACCTTAGAATGTAAGTCCAACTCAATTGGATATGGTACCGATCGAGTTTGACTCCTCTTTAGCTTGAATTCAGCTTAACCGACCCTTCTAAATTAGAACTCACCTAAAACTTGATTAATTCAAGTTTTATCTGTTGACTTCGCACCAAAATACCATCCCTGTCTACAGTTCCATAATCTTGAATCGTATATGATCATGATCATGCAGGTATAAGATATACATTGAAGGGTCTGCGTGGTCAGTGAGTCAGAAATACATCCTTGCTTGCGATTCTGTAACCTTGATCGTGAAACCCCATTACTATGACTTCTTCTCAAGAAGTCTGATGCCGATTCAGCAATATTGGCCGATCAAAGAGGATGATAAGTGTAGATCTATTAAGCATGCCGTTGAGTGGGGCAACAGCCACAAGCAAAAGGTAAATTTCTGAATTGTATCATTGATCTTTTCATGTTATGATAATTTCTAAGTTGGTTTATATCATCAGGCTCAGGAAATTGGAAAAGCTGCAAGTGAATTCATCCAAAACGACTTGAAGATGGACAACGTGTACGACTACATGTTCCATCTTCTGAACCAGTACTCCAAGCTCCTGACGTTTAAACCTACTGTACCTAAAAATGCGACTGAGCTTTGTTCAGAGACTATGGCTTGTTCGGCTGACGGGATAGAGAAGAAGTTCATGTTAGAATCACTCGTGACGAGTCCTTCTGAGACAAGTCCATGCACAATGCCTCCTCCTTACGATCCGCCATCTCTGCATGCCTTTCTAAGAAGAAAACAAAGCCTATTAAAGCAAGTGGAGTTGCGAGAGAAGAAGTATTGGGAAGGTCGACCACAATAATGTATATAATTTTTTTAGAATCTGATAAATCAATTGAAAAATAGGGGTGTAAATAAAGAGCTGATTATAAATAATACGAATAAGATTTCTTGTAATTTTAAGAAATATTGATTGATTAAAAAATTCAACTAGTTCAGTCGATTTAATCATTAAAATTTTAAATCAGTTGACATTTTAATTTAGTTTTTAATTTTTTGGTTCGATTTACTTTAATAATCCTTATTATTAAAAATTGGTCAATTTATTAATTAATTGGTCGGTCTCATAAATTATTTAATTTTTATAAATAAAAATAAATCGACTAACTTTTACTTAACAATCTCTTTTCAATCAAATTTTAAATTATTGAATTTATATAATAATTCGTAAATTATATATTTCCGCAAGTTATTTGAAAAACCAATTATTTAAAGTCAAGTCCTTTACTTAGAGTCAAATGATACGTTTTAACTAATAAATGATTATACATTTTGGGTGGGTATGCATTGATAAATTATTAATTGTATATGATAACTTATAAAATTATATATTTCATATAAGTTATTTGACTAACTGGTTATTTATAATCAAACTAATTAGTTAGAGTGAAATGGTAAATTCAAACTAACTACTTTTTAGCAAATTTAATGCATTTATGCTTTCAAACAACCATATTTTATAAACTAATCATCATGTCTTAAAAATTAGATTAAAAATTTAATTAGTAAAATAAGAGTTTAAAGTTTAAATATTCAATTGGTATTAAACTCTCATATACAGTAAAGATTGAACAAAATTAAAGAATTTGAATTATAATTAAAAAAGAGATCATTTAAAAAAATTTAATTAATTTATTCGAATTTATAAAAATTGACTGGTGAGGATTATTAAGGTAAACTAAACCAAAAAAATTAACAAATTATAATTTTTACGATTTAATCGTCTGAATTAGTACAATTTACAAATACACTAAAATTTATAAACCATATTTTACAATCAAGTGATAAAATATATGATGTTAGAGGCTGAATGAATAATGAAAGTATAGGAATTTTAATTCATTGAGTAAGTTTGCTCTTATTTATAATTTATTTTCTTTATTTAGGTTTATGAAATTCAACATAGAATAACACAAGTGATAATTTGACAATTTGAGTATTGTTAGAAATCACAACAAAATTGGGTTGTCAAAATGTTGCCTTACTGTAGTATCCTGTCTCTCAAATTGATGAAGGATTTAAAGTGTTAGACTACTGAGTCATGCACATGAATGGCATCATATAAAATAAAATTGGTTCATTTATGACATGATTTTATGATTGTATTCAAATGCATAATATTAGCATACACACATGAATTGTGAGTTAGATAAATTGCACATAGTTAACATATTCCAAGGTATGAGACTAAAATGAACGTGACATGAATGTGCATTTCCAATGTCTTATTTGGTTTACCAATGATAGGAATTGATGGATCATAACTAGTAACTTGGAATTAATTGTTACAATTGAGAAATTGATGAATTAATATGTACATCCAGTATAGGAAAAATTTCAAGTGATAAGACAAGTTGACATGTGAAAAATTAGGATAATTGAACCTATGAAATAAGTGACACATGACAGTAAAATTGAGTGAGAAATGACTTAGAGATTGAATGACAAATGGCTTAGAGATTGAGTGACAAATGGCTTAGGATCTTGGTGACATTTGGGATGATAAGGTGAGGACAAGTGGCTTGCATGCAAACATGACAAGTGTCATTGTATTACATAGACACCTTGCACTTAATAATGTAAACTAATGCAAAAACATCTCCTTTATTATTTCTGTTGTGATTCATCCCTCTCACCACCGAGAACTCACTTCTTCCTCACAGCTTTCAACTTCTACCTAAGTTCTGTCCATTATCACCATGTATTTGAGATGATCTTCCATGCATGGAAGGCTAGGTTAGTTTGGTAATTAAGGAGGCAATTGAGCTGATTAAGTAAAATACTGATCTCTTCTGATATATGTAATAGTACTTGATGATGACTGAATTAGGGATGGATTGATTGTGATATTGGTGTATAGGAGTGCTGGAAAATGATGCATGAATGGTAGTTTCTATTCTATTTTTGCATGCATGAAAAATGATAGTTTATGAGCTGTTAAATGAATGATTTTAAGTTAGAATTTGAGATGAAATTGAAGAGGAATTGAGGTATAATTAATGGGCTGTTATGAAGGTGTTTTGGATTTGGTATGAATGTGTTTTAAATTTGAAAAATTGGGGATGTAAGGGTGTGTGTAAGAAGTGATTGCTTAGGATCTAAATGAACATAATTTAGAGAGCCTAAATGTAGCCAAAATGAAAGTATATTAACATGAATTGAGGTAGCTTTTAAGGACACATAATTTGGAAAAAATGCAAGTGTTAGTTATGCTTTAAAAAAAGTGAAATTGGGGAAGAATTGAGGGAAATTGGATTGTGCACGTTCGCGGCACTCATCCCACGATCGTAGGAAGGTCGTCCACGATCGTGGACAATGCCTTGAAATGAAAAACTTCTGTTTTGTGTAATTGTTAAACCATATAAGGATAAGTCACTTTATATTGGTGTATTTGGACTTGATTGAGGCTTGAAATGAACCTAAATTGTTGCTTGATTCATTGGTTAAGGGTTTGATAAGTTTAAGTTGTTAATTGATGTCATAACTTAAGGAATGGATTGTCTTAATATCAATTTATTGAAATCTGAAAATTATGAGTTGTTAAAGGAATTAAGATGTTCTTATAAATGCAAATATGATTCAAAGGATACGAGTGATGTGTATTAGATATAAATGAATGAACATTGGAGAACATGAAGTAATTGTAAGTGAGAACTAGATAATTATATGAAGGTATATGATTGATGAATAAATCAAGCTTACTTAAGGTATAAACCTAATTGCAAAATGGTAGTATGCATGCTATAAAGTTTGAATGATTTGAAAGCATATAAGTATAGTCAAGATCCTTGTTTATTAATACATACCTGGAAAGTCAATTGAGCATGTATTGAAACATGATATATATACATGTGAATGATTGGATAATCATATGATTGACAACTTAATGATGTATGAAATATGTGTGTATTGCATAAAGATAGATACACAGGTTGATCGTCAACATCCATATATTACCGGATTATCAAGATAATAGCTTATCTGGAGCATACTGTGAGTTAACCTAGATGTATAAACTCAATTATATGTGTTTATGTATGATTTGTATGCTGAATATGAAATGTGAGAATAATTGAATGTGAAATGACATAATGAATATGAAATGTGTGAGTAATTGACTATGAATTGCCTAACTTAGATCCAATGAATTTGATACATGTGACAGAAGCACACAGGAATGACAGGTAATGAAACATGGGCATATGGAATGATGCAACACATTGAATTGCATGATCAGATAAAGGAGTTGTGACCGGAGTGACTAACGTGAAAAAGAGCTTTAAGCTCATGATTATGCACAGAGAGCCACAAGCTCAGTTATTACTGAGCCCTATATCTACAACGAATACAGGACAATAAATAAAATGAGCCCGGTATTCACAGCCGATACGAGATAGTTAATAGGCCCTCGTTTATAACAAAGCAAAATAAAATGGAGTTACATGTGCATTTGCATATACATCCTTATATGTATCATATAATTGAATTGAAATGAATTATTGAATTGTTTGAAATACAGTTGAAAAGTAAACGAGGATGTGCTATAATATGAAATGTTAGTTTACCTGATATACTTATAAAAGTATGATAAACTTGATGTACTTGATAAGGTATGATGAAATGTGATATGATATTCAATATTGGATGATATGTAATACTTGTTGAATTGGGATGTGACTTGTCTTTGTGTATCTGACTTGAGTGAATACATTGATAATGGTTCACTCACTGGGTTCGCAAACTCATCAAAATTGTAACGTTGGTTTTTATGTTCAGAGGAGATCTAGTTAGATTAATTGGAGTATAGCTATTGCAATTGGACATGAGTTAGTAGCCGAGATCAATTGTACTTGCAGATGTCTTTAGTCATTATACATCAAGAATAACATTTCTCACCTATTGTCAAATGTATATGTGAACTCTAAAGTATAATGATATTTGTGATTTAATATGATTGTGAATGAAATGATTCATTCAAAACGAATGTTTGAAATGCTTTTGATATGTGATGCCTCCAATAATGTGGTAATGCAATCGTCTTAACGTATCATCCTCATTAAGTATGTTCTCGAATAATCGTTGATATGTTTGGGTATATGTTTTACGAGAGTGGTATGTTACACCTGCTTTCGAACCAACTTAGCAAACAAATGCCTCACCAATCATTATCGACAAGCTAACCCCTTTGTACTCCCAAGTACGATGCAATTCCTACAAAGATGAGGGGATGAAACACATATTTGGGCATGCCTAATTATGCCTACGCGTGGAAACTGACTCAGAAAGAGAATGTGTTGTCGTCGATTTTTTACACTTGATGCCTTTGAGCATCTCGAGTATGAAGTCAACCCCTGATAATTTGACAATCGGAGTTTAATTGGGCACTGCATTGTACTTAAGTTGCCGAAACGTCACCTTGCTTTCAAACCAGTTCAACAATCGAATGTCTCGCTAATTATTATTGACAAGTCAACCCTTTAATACTCATAAATACGAGGTGGTGTCCAAGCTCTATTTTGTTTTATTTCTTTGCAACTAATATTCATGAAGTGTACAAATATATATTTAGATAAATTAGTTTCAAAATATAAAACATGACAAATTGTGTATAAAGGGAAATTACATTTACTAAAACTTCTTAAGTTTTAAAACATCATTCAAAAAGGAAAAAAATCAGAAAATTTAAAATTAAAGCAAAAAAAAGACAATAATATTGATGATATATATATATATAAAGTTAAAATTTAATTTGTTAAAGGCAATTCTCATGAAATTTGCAGTAGAGAATGAGATCTAAAGTGCTCGAGCTTTTACAATGTCCATGCTCATTTCACTAGGATCCGTTGCTTGTAACTCCACTTGGATACCATCAAGCTCCCTCTTGAATCTATCTTTAGAACTTGCATACACCATTTTACATCTCACTCTCGCTGCATCAGGTGACCTGCAAAATAAAAAGAGAGAGACATAGAGAGACTGAGCAATCTCTTCGAGATTGGTAATATAACAAATGATACATCTTTTTAAGTGTTTAATCTTTTAAAGGGTTACAATTCCCTCACAAGAAATTGGATCAGATCTAAGTGAACTTATTTACAATCAGGACATCTAATAATTTTCTAGCATCAAACAACCCATAACTATCAATGTATTGAAGGGTTTTGAAAGAGCACAGGAAGAAATTAGAGAATGAGTTATGAGTCCTATCCAAATATGCAAATCTCTATTTATCAGACTTTGTCAATTTAGCTCTGATACCAATACAGATGCAACATTTTTTAATTCGTGATTCATTTGGGATACTGTCACGTAAATTATGGAGAGGGTAGAGAGAGTAGAATACCATGCAACGAAGAAGATTTTGCTTTTCTGGCAATTCTCATCGGTGATGAAATCAAAGTCGTAAACGGCATAGCGACAGTCATCGGCAGGGAAAGAGGCGGTGAAGTCGTCGTAAGTTTCTTCAGGACTTCCAAGTTTCTCTACAACCACTTGCTGAGACTCGATCTTGAACACTATGAATCGATAGTTTCTCTTGGCTTTCAGTTCCAAGAACTTGAGCTTACACTCATCATGCACGGCCATTCCAGACGATGAGTTTGCCTGACCAACAAGAAGTTAGCCGTATTTTGTACACAACAACGTCTTCTGATATTAGCAAATACTAAATTGAAACGTAATTATCCATTTGAGTTTGAGAGAAAACAACAACCATTCATGGGTTTCAGTTTAAAATTGTAGGCAGATGATAGAATGAAAATGGTGGTCTGATCACTTCTGGGAAGTCTGAACTTCATTGGTACAGATCAGGAAGAGAAAGAATGATGAGAAAGAACAAGTTCCTTATTATCAGAAAGGAGAAGAAAACATTGTAGAACATCAGTTTTAATGCCTTCCAGGATCAGAAACTATCTGATTCTTCAATGCAATGCAATGTAATATATTATCAGATCAAGCTTAGAGAAGAAAGCATTGTAGAATATCTGTTTCAACGTCTTCCAGGATCAGAAATCATGTGATTCTTCAATGCAATCCAATGTGCTATATTATCAGATCAAACTTTTCTGATTGTGAGGCGTCCTGAGGGAGGGAGAGAACAAAAGGAAGAAAGAACAAGAGAGACGAAAGAGAAAAGCATACCATGTTGATGTCGTCCAGGGAAGATAGAACAGAAGATGCTTGCGAGAAAGAAAATGGAAAAAGAAAAGGAGAAATTAGAGTGTAGGGGAAGGGGGAGATCAAGAGATCCTTAAGTTTGGGAGAGACAAATATGGGGAAAGACTAAGAGCATTTTGAGGAAGAAACAAGGGTTGGAATTCCTCTAAGCTTCTGTGGATCATGACGTCCACAACTATCATTTCATGACTTCTTTTCTTTTTCCTAAAATAAAAAAAAAATATATATATATATATATATTCGTTTACAAATAGGGTTGGCAATTTTTATTTTTTTAATTAAATTCAACAAAACAATATCATTTTGATATTAGTAATACCAAACCCAAATATAGAAAAAGGTCGAAATAAATAATTTATTATTATTATCTTAAAATTTTAATTTAAATCGAATTTACTTAATTTAGATTAGATTTAAGAGTTGTTTTAATAAATATGTTTCATTATTATTTTTTAATAAAAAACTCAAAAACAGACTTTTTATGAAAAATTAAAATTTAATGATTTTTTAAAAATTTTAAAATTAAAAATTTTTCTAAAATTTCTTAAAGGATAATAGACTTCTATAAAATTTTGCCCTTCCATTGCAATGAACAATGAAGTGCTCATTAGTCCATTTCTCATTCTTGGTCATTAAAAGCAAAATTGAAAGTAAAAAGCATATTAAATTTATAATTCAAGGATTCTCCTAGGAAAATGACCAAACAAACTACAAAAGCAAATTGCAATTCAGAAATCAGAACCAGACCAACCAAGAAAAATCTGGAGTAAAAGCTTCATTACAATTGAGAAGTTGATACAGTTGAGTATCGTGTAAACAGCAATTAAACAGGACTAAGAGTTCCTTTTGATGCACATCAACACCTTCCCTCTCTCAACTTCTTACAAACTCAACTGATGTTCAAAAAACTCAACCTCCAAGGGATGCATAAAGGTAGGGAGGATCACTGTAATCTTGAAGCATACACTTTTGATATATTCAAAGAATGCAGCCTAGCCCCGAAACGCTCATGAAAGAAAACTTATCGACATTCTATCCGACAAAGTTTACTACTTTCAGTCCCTGTTTCTTCTTTGATTTCATTTGATCATCTACTGTACTGCCGTGCGTGTCTTTTATCACAAAATCATCATCAAGGTCATCCCCGCTACTAAATTTCGTCACCTTCGGCCTATTACCATTTTCGATCACTGTAATTAAGGAACAGATTATAGGTTGCGATTAGCATAAAAACATGTACTTAAGATTAAGAAGGTTGGATAATAACATCATCTCCTACCTCTATCATTACTAGCTGCGAGAGGTCTTTTCTTGCCCTTATCAGGACAATCTTTGGCTAGATGTGTTACACCACCACATATTTTACAGCAACCACCCTATTAAGGGAAGAAAAAAAAAAAGTAATGAAAAGAAGAATGCCAAGATCTCAACATTCAATAATGAGTAATATGCCAATAGTATAACAGCGAAACATAAAAGGAAAATAATATCTGCAGATAGATAGCTCATAAACTGTTAATTAGATGAGCAGCTCACGTCTAAAAAGATCAAAATTTTATACCTTTGGGTATACCCCTCGACTATTCTGAGGACAGTCCTTGCTCAAGTGTCCTTGTTCATTACAGATGAAGCAACTTGCGAATTTAGTTCCTCCTACAGCAGAAAGTGAGTGACGATCATGACATATAAAAACAAGCGACTGATTTTAATTAAAAGGTTGAGCATTCTTTCGAAGTTAAATCATAATAAACTTCGTCTTAAGGTTTTCTTTCCATGTGTTAAGGATCAGAAGACAGCATATAATCATTGACGATGTTCTTAATTCCAAATTCCCATGTTCAACCTCAGGGAAAAGTGAATTAGTTTTTGCAGAATGTATCAGTTACACCTCATTCTAAGGCCTAGAAGTAACAATTTCCAGATTGATGTCAACCATTATAAATATGGATAATGTTAATTAATCCCACAACCCAAAAATAGGACCTAAAACTATCAACCAAGAAATCTAAGGAAATCACAAACGGAAAAGAGAAAACAGAATATTGCACCATGAAAACTCCTTGTTAAAACCTGGGGGAAAAGAGAATACTTTTTTGCATAATGTATCAGTTACACCTCATTCTAAGGCCTAGAAATAACAATTTCCAGGTTGCTATCAACCATTATAAATATGGAAAAGGTTGAGCAATCTCATAACCCCAAAAAAGGTCCCAAAATTATCAATCAAGAAATCTAAGGGAATCACAAAGAAGAAAAGAAAACATAACATTGCACCATGAAACCTTCATGTTCAACCACAGGGAAAAGAGAATGTTCTTTTGCAGATTGCATCAGTTAAAATAACAATTTACGGGTTGATGTCAAACATTATAAATATGGATAAGGCTAACCTATCTCATAAACTATCAATCAAGAAATCTAATGGAATCATAAACAGAAAAAGAAAAAAGACACTATCAAAGAGTGTGCCTTTATTTTGTGGGAAACAGATAAAAAGGGCAAATAAGTAACACAGGAGTTCTTCAGATTAAAGGAATAAAAAGGAAGTACCATCTTGAAGAGGGTAAGGACAGTTCGAAAGAGAATGCCCAGTTTCACAGCAATTGTAACAGAATTTGGCAACAATGGTCTCCTTGTTCTTCTTAGGACAGTGTTTCAGGCTATGCCCACGTTGACGACACAATAAACATATCTTCAGACATCATTAGCAAACACAACATGAAATCACATCACCAGATAAACTAATCGTAACAAAATTGCCCGTTCAACCAACACGAAACACAAACCTTGTTCTTTTCCCATTCGGCTTTCCTGGGGCAAGCTTTGGCAATATGGTCCTGAGCTTTGCATATAAAGCAGGTATCGCCAGGTTTCATTCCAGGTACTCTAAGAGGGCGCTTTCTGAACTTACTTTTACTTGGGTCCTTCGAATCGGTCCTTTGACGTTTAAATTTGCTGTTCTTTTTCATCTTCTTCTTCTTCTTGTTGGTGTCTCCAGGAGGTGCTGGCTCTGGTTTAGGAAACAGCTCTGGATGAGCTTCCCTATATCGTTTTTTAGCAAGTTGCTGTCTTTTACTCACCATCTTCACTGAAAACCAGTAGAAACGAAAGGGTTTAAAGAAGGGTTGGTGATGAGCAAGGGTTTACAGAGATCAATCGACCCTGTGGTGACGAGATATGAGAATGGGCTTGTTTGCTCCTCTTTTACTGAGAGAAGTTCTAAATAGGTTTTAGCCATAGAACTCGATTAATCCTACAAGCCCATTGATCTGTATTATTTATTGCAAAATATATATATATATAATCAAGCCTACAGCCCATTGATCTGTATTATTTATTGCAAAATAAATAAATAAAAATATATATATATATATAATTGTATTCTTCAAAATTTCAATAAATTATCGGTTAAGATACGTGATTTAATCCAAATAAAGAAAATAAAGTAACTCGATAAATGATCTAAATTAATGGGTAAAAGTATAGGTAAAAAATATAGTCCTAATTAATATGAACTGAACCCATGTCGGTCTTTTGATGAAAAAGCTCAAAGTATATGTTCGGATAGTCCAAAGTCTCGATAGTTAGCTCTCAGTCTTCCAGTCGAAAAATTAATAATTGCTTTTTCCTGCTTGCTACATCAAAAACTAAATCACAAACTTCTGATAAAAGATGGGCAGTTTTAGTAAGATTTGTAAAGTTAAATTATTAGACTTACCTAAATTTTGCATTCCAACTCGGAACAGTTGTTATTGTATATTATAACTTATGTGAAGTTATTATGTTTTTGTAATTGTATATTACACTTAATAATTTTAGTCCTAATTGATCATATTTTTAAATATTCGAGCTTGAATTAAATAATGTGTTTTATTTAATTTGAATTAATTTAAATTGATTAAATTATATCATCAAGGAATTATTTATAAATAATTATTATTTGCAATTTAAAGTATTATAAATAATTTAAGGTATAAAACATATAAATTATTTATGAAGGATTCTCTTTGATAAAATTGAAAACAGAGGTGAAATGAAAATTTATTTCTTTATAGAAATTAATCTAATAAAAAATATAAAACTTTTCTTGTTATTTGGATTTTTAAATACATTCCCCTATTTTAAAACATTTAAAATTACTTTATAGTATTAAAAATATTAAAAATGTATACTAAATCTTAGTTTAATGATTCCAACGTGATTTGTTATTAGCAATACAAACTACGTAATTAACACTTAATCACATAACAAGACATATCGAAATAATTTCTCTATGAATTAACGGTAACACTGCACACTATTAGACCTTCTCATATTTCGCGTATTAACGGAACTTTCATTGAATTCTTGTTATTCTTGTAGTAAGGTAACATTATGTCTTAAATAATTTGGTTAATTTTTTAACAACAAAGATTATTAAACAAAATCAAAACGAAAGGTTAAAAACTGAAAAAAAAAAGTTGATCTTTTTAAAGTTTTTACTATTAAATACGAACTTATTAGGTTTTTAAAATATTGACAAAAATAAGAAAATAACCTCAATCTTTATGAGTTCTTACTTTTATTATTATTATACCATTATTGCCTTTCCAACGTTTTCACTTTTCTTATAATGCTCTCTTTAGTCGTAACACTCTTCAAGATTGATGGAGGGTCATAGGGTGGGAGGAGAGTGCATGGTCTTCTATCTGCAGGACTCGTCACCATAGATTCCGTGATGAAGCTCTTGGCGACTCCTTCCACTTCACAGAATATATGTTCTGGACAAAGCTCACGAGCATTTGGTGGTAAAGTAGGCTTGAAGGTCAAGAGCTTGGAATACTCACTCAATAGATGAAACATGTAATCATATACATAATCCATGTTCAAGTCATGTTGTATGAATCTACTACCTGCTTTTCCTATCGCCTGAGCCTGTAAACACAGAAGGAAAAAAGAAGAAGAAGAAGGGTTTAAAAAGATATTTTAATTTTGGTAGAGGTTTAAAACGCTTTTTGATGTATTTAAAAGAGGGTTAATTATACTAAATTTTTTGTATTTTGACATTTTTTATTTTAATTTTTGATATTTTTAAAAAATTAAATAATAAATTAATAAATCGATCAATTTTTTAAAAAATTATTAAATTAAATTAAAAATTAAAAATTAAAAATAGAACCAGACCTATTGAAGGATAAACTAAGCGAACTTCTTCAATTTTTAAAACATAGGATAAGATGGATTCTATGTCCGAACCAATCCAAAATCATATGCCTAAACTGGTTGACCGTTTGAAACTGGATTCTATGTCCTAACCAATCCAATATCATATGCCTAACTCGTTGACTTCAAACTTAGCGTAGATGGGACTTATGGTTTAAAGAAAAGAATTCACCTCTTGTTTATGGCTGTTACCCCAGTCAACAGCAAACTTGATGGATCTGCACTTGTCGTTCTGATTTATAGGCCAGTAATGTTCCATTGGAATTAAACTTCTGGAAAAAAAGTCGTAAAACTGTGGTTTTACGAGTAGTGTTGGAGAATCACAGGCAAGAATGTACTTTTGGCTCACTGACCATCCAACTCCTTCAACGTATATTTTATATCTGCACCAATTCTCATATCAATTTCTTCTAGTTTCGGGTGAGGTTCAAGT
>JANZLX010000006.1:34463628-34482984 GCA_025531955.1 Erythroxylum orinocense | reverse complement strand
TGGTGACGGAAGCACCAATCAGGAGAACGATGATGAAGAAGAAAACAGCACAGGACCTTGCAGTTAGCTTCCAGAATGCCCTGAAGATTGTCTCTTTGAATTGCCACTGGTCCATGTTACAGCTAACGATTATCGAAAACCCCTTTGAAGTTCCACGGCCGTTTCTAGCTAGAAGATCCAAAACCAGAGAGATTTGAGATTGAGTTTGAGAAAGAGAGGAAGGTAAGAACAGGATTGGATAGAATAGTAAACAGAGTTTGACAAAGAGAGAGGAGGGCAAGAACAGGAATGGAGAGAATAGTAAACACATAGTATATAGAATTTGATTTAGACCATCGGTATTTGCAAATTATTATATGTTATCACCAAGAAGAATGAGGAAAGCTGCACATTGTCTTCTATTTTTTACACAAAAGTCTCAGCAAAAGCTAGAGGTTGTTGATGTCATGACAGGAACTTGGTTTCGGCTGGAACCAGATGTTTACTTTTCAAACCAATAAATAAAAAGTAAAAAAAACAATGGATTCTACTCGTTTCGAGAGAAAAAATGATTACATTATAGTATTAAAACGTGCCTTATGCATGTGATCAGACGATTATCAAATCCTGAAAGCTCAATTCCAACAGTTTTTGTTGTTATTACGTGAAGTTAAACAAATTATAGATGTATCTTCCCCATACTGCATTTTTGGGACAGATCAAAGTCAAATTATTGTCAGAAACATAATCACTAATCAGGGACGCATCAAATATTGGATTTTTCTGCACGCACCTTGTACCTGCTCCAAGCTACTTCAGGATCTTAGAACTTCTTGACAGGAGTTTTTATGCTGCACCTGATCAGAACTCGAAAAGGGTTTTCTTTCTTTCAAGCAGAGTGCAATACCAGAATCTTGAAATTTGCATAACTGAACAAAGTTATAGAGATCGTGTACTGCCTGATTCCAAGACTCAGAAGTCTTGGGATCCTTAACCCCGGGATGGGGTATGAAGTGACTTTGACGACCTTGCAATGGCATTATTTTCAAAACGTAATTTAGAAAAAGAAAAACTGAAAATATTCTCTTCCAAAATTGAACTTATGAGTTGTGTACATCAATGGTTACTATTTAATTCCAACCATTCATAAAACAGGTATGGTAACTATTTAAATCACTCATTTCTTGTTGACCTTTTCAACTAAGATTTCCTTTCCTCATATAGCACCAACGACTCTTGATGAGCATGAGCCATCTTTAAATCCTATTTTCTGTAGCCTTAAGATATTGGTTTGCCATAGGGAAGACAAAACAGCTTGAATTTGACTTTAAAAAGATAAAATTTCAGATTTCGGGTCAAATCCAAACTCTAAAGCAATCCACTTCAATAGTGCAACAAACGGGCTCAACTGAGTTGATCAAAACAATATTATTTTGTTTACTGAATGAAGTTCGAATTGGTTGAATAAAACAACGTCATTTGGCTGCCATTCTAAGTCTGATTAGCCACAGGAAAAAGTGCAAATGTCTCATATACAGATGCAAAGCTCTCCACTTTGAACTCATCTTCTGGTTCTGCAGAATACTAGCATCGATACAAGAAATATTTGCTAAGAACAAATCTAAAAATTTTGAGAATTTTATGTTTATACTATCCAATATAATAAGTGAATGGTACAAAAAAGAATACAATTTTCCTTCTACGAGTGCCTAGTCTCGTTGTCCCAGAACTTCTTTTCCCATAACTCGACTTGTTTTATGGTTAGCTCTCTTCTCTGTAAAATGGAATGAAGAGATGAAGGGTCATAGGGAGGAAGAATGGTGCAGGGGCCAGCATTTGCAGGACCTTTAACCATGGATTCCAACATGAACTTCTTTTCTAGTCCCACCGCAGAGCAAGCCATAAACTCCGAACACAGCTCGATGGCTCTCCGAGGTACGGTGGGCTTGAAGGTTAAGAGCTTAGCATATTCATTCAAGAGATGGAACATGTAGTCATAGACAAAGTCCATCTTCAACTCCTCCTGTATGAACTCGCTAGCTGCCTTTCCGATGGCCTGTGCCTGGCAAATTCACAGAGAAATAGCTGATTAAAACGACATTGTTTTGTCCAAACCAGGTCAGACTGGATTTAAGATAAGTTATTGTTTTACCTTTCCTTTGTGAGTATTGCCCCAATCAACTGCGAACTTAATAGATCTGCATTTGTCATTTTCCTTTACAGGCCAGAAGTGATGAACTGGCTCCAAACCTCTGGTAAAGAAATCATAGTACTGGGGTTTTACAAGTAAAGTAACACTGTCACAGGCAAGTATGTACTTTTCGCTTACAGACCATGCGGAACCTTCAATGTAGATCTTGTACCTGCATGCATTCTCATTAGAAGCCAACATTTACTCCCGAAAAAACAAGTATTACGAATTAAAAAGTATTAAATCCAACCCTTTAAAGTTTTAATTAAGTGTTCATATTCTAAAAAGTAATTTTTTGAAAATCATCTAATTTTTTGGAAAAACTTTACACTAAAAAGGAGACAAAAATATCCATCATCAAAGAAATAAAGGAAATCTGAGTACTTCAAACCTATGAATGCATTGGTTGGCCAAGTCTGATTGCTTGTACCCTTGTTGTGACTCACGAATCCAATCCTGAAAAAGAAGGTACTTCTTTCAATACACCAACCTCCAACAACACAGAATCTCCAACAATATAGGAAGGAGCAAGCAAGTACCTGTGCATAAACACGAGCATTCCAATCCTTAGTCTCCGTGACATTGCATTTCATAAGATCCTGTCTTGTCCGAGCAACAGCTGGATTACCCTTCCAATAAGCATAAGGTTCCCTGCTCTTCCACTTAACCCTCTTGTTCCCTTCTCTTAACTCACTTAACAACGACTCCCATGGCTTTATGTTAATCTCAGTCCTACAAAGAATCGAACAGAAATGTAATAAAAACCCATCAACGAACACGAACTGATCCAAAGTTCGCTTCTTTTAAGCTTAGAGGTGTTTTAAGACTCGGTCTCAGCTCACCATCCCCAGAATGACCAGTCAGGAAAAACAATATCAAGCGTGTGTTCATCCCCACAGTACCGAAACAATGGCGGTGGTGCCGGAGCGTTAGGTCCACTGTGATCGGCGGATCTCACGACAGGCCAGTCCACACAATCGAACATCAACTCCAAATCAGGGACTTTCCCAGGGTACTTGCGTAACAACTGTAGGATCCCCCACACGGTAAAGGTATCCCGACTTTGAAACGACCTCTGGAACCTCTCCACGTAAGCCTTGCCGCCGATCACCACGAGCCTGAAGTTTGCGGTTCGCTTAGCCCTCTCCAACATGTCTCTGCTAATCCCGGTGTGGGCCCATGGTCGGAGATCCTCGTGAATCCAACGGAAGTATTCCGGACACGTGGGACCGTTGGGATGTTCGGTGGAAGTCGTTGGATAGTTCCTGGGGCACGTTCTGGTGCGGTTAAAAGCACTGCAGTTCAGCGGGATCTCTAGTTTGGGTCGAGGGACATTGTCGTCAATGTGTCCTAGTTTCGGCTTAACGGCCGCCATTGGCTTTGGAGCCGAGCTTTGTGAGCCAGCCTGAAAGGAGCACGATAATCAATGTAATGTCAACCTCAGCCAATCAGAATTCAGACGAGACAAGTGTCTCGATGTGTGGCACCATTCATGGAAATGCATGAAAGACGCGTCGGTTGTTCAACGGCAACACGTTAACCGACACGACGAATCGTATCGGAGTGTAAGAAATTATTAATTAAGGACTCTAAGATTTAAAAATAAACATTAATTAGACTTTTAATTAATACATAAAAATTTTTTTAAATTTTTAAAAAATGTTAAATTAGGATTAAGAACATTGAACATTGCATTACAATTAATTAAGTATAAAAAAAAGCATCAAACGGCGGCGTTTTGCGTTAAGTGAAACAGCCACCGCTTGCTGTGATATACTCACAGTGGAATTAAGGAGGCGCGTGGAAATCAACGCGCCGACGAGGAGGAAGGCGAAGAAGATGGTGAGAACAGAAGATCTAGCAGGCAAGTTGGTGAACCCCAGCCGAATTGTGTCCTTGACATGACCGTGAAGTCTGGATCCATGCGACAAGTACCTCTTCATCCACTGTTGCATGCTTTTCCTTCTGATCTCTGGCAACTGTTCTTTGCTGATCAGTTTAAGTTCACTGTGTTAAGCTGATCTCTGTTCCAGATGGGCATTTCAGTTCTTGCAGCTTTGTTCTTTCACCGTATTTATACATATATATCTGTGTGTGGCTGAAGAATTCTAATTCTAAGGTGGTGAAGGAAGGAACTGTATGAGAAAAAGGGAAACTACTCGAACATGGAAAGATGGAGATCTTGATGATGAAGAGAAGAAGTAGAGAGAGGCAAGGAAGATCCAAAAGTGGAGTTTGGAGAAGTGAAATTCTCGTGACGAAGGAGGCTTGGTTGGCACTTCACTTCGTGCAGGGTAATTATGAAGATGAAGAGGACAAAAGGAAGGTGAAGTTAAGAAGCACAAAAGAGGGTTTGCAAAAGGACCTTTTCCCTCATAAATCTCTGCGTAATCTTTTCTATAACTTGGTGAATTGTGGTCCAGCTACAATGTTTTCAACCAATGCCTTTCTATGCTCATTTGACAAAATTACAAGTTAGTGGCGGGGTTGTTATTTTCATCTTGACCAAAATTAACCAGGAGTGTCAACCACGCCTGGGCCTGACCCGAAGTAAAATGATAAATCTTGGGCTTAGTTTGTTTTGTAAAGTCGAACTTTAGACTCCGGCTCGGGCTTTGACTATCCAAGTCCAGCCCAACTTGAATCTCGATTTTTATAAATAAAACAATATCATTTTATTAAAAGCAGCATTATTTTATATTTTTAATTTAAAAAAGTTCATATTAAACTTAGGCTCAAATTTAGGTTAGGCTGCTTCAGACCAGATTGAATTTGGGCTCAATCAGGGCTGGCCAGAGTGGTAGAGTTGTCGTCCCAAAAATTAACGAGAAAATTTTGAATTGAATAATTTTCAAGTTATGTTTGAACTCAAGTTTAAGGTGTTTAATTTGAAACTTGATTCAACAACAACAACACTCAATAGAATATCATTAAAACACAAGATTTGGGAAGGTCTAGTAGTGTACAGTATTACCTCTAACTAATAAAAAGATCGTTTTTAATTGAAGAGAGAAAAATAAAATAATAAAAATAAAAATAAAAATTTTAAAATAAAAATTAAATAATAATAATAACAATTATACTCCATTCAAAATCTATAAAAAATTAAACAATTCAATAGTTTAAATTTAATTAGAGTCCCAATTAAACTCAAACTCTTAAAAAAGGCAAAGACTTGACAAAAAGAAAGAAACAAGAACAAGTTTGGCGACTAGTGCTTGGTAGTAGGTATTAATTCGATCGTTCCTAGTGAAACGTAACTATCAACGTAGGCATAGTATTTATGGTTTTGGTCCCCAGTTCAACACACATTCAAGTTCAACTCGTTGATGTAGAGATGACAATTGAGATTGGACTCGAGCAAAATCATAGGATCAGGTCCGTATGGACTGAATCAGGACCAAATTAGGCTTAGGTTGCTCAAGTTGCGCTTAGCTTGAGACTGATACAAAACCACATTATTTTTCTACCAAGAATGATTATCCTGTCCAATATAACAAGATAAATGTTACAAATTTAGCTGTATTTTGTACAAAAAGATGGTAAAAGAAGAAGAAGAAGAAGAAGACTAGAGTTTCCTCTCTACTGCTTCTTGTTGTCCCAGTACTTCTCCAACAACTCAACTTCATTAATGGATGACTCTTTTCTATTAATAACAGCATTAAGAGACGGAGGGTCATATGGAGGAAGAATACTGCAAGGGCCAGCATTTACAGGACCTTTAACCATGGAATCCAACATGAACTTCTTCTCTAACCCTTTGGCTGAGCAAGCCATTGTCTCTGAACAGAACTCCGTAGCTCTTGGAGGTATGGTTGGCTTGAACTTCAATAGCTTAGCATACTCATTCAGGAGATGAAACATGTAGTCATACACATAATCCATCTTCAGGTCCTCCTTGGTGAACTTACTAGCTGCTTTCCCCATTGCTTGTGCCTGTCAAAGTTGTAGACTTTGATTCTGAATTATGAATTGCCCTTTGATAAAAGATATTAAGAGTTCAAAAAAATTAGATCTGCGTTTATATACCTCATTTGTGTGGGTATTGCCCCAGTCAACAGCAAACTTAATGGATCTGCATTTGTCATCATCCTTTATAGGCCAATAGTGATGACCTGGAACCAAACTTCTGGTGAAGAAGTCATAGTAATGAGGTTTCACAAGTAAAGTGACACTGTCACAGGCAAGTATATATTTCTCGCTAACTGACCAAGCAGAACCTTCAATGTAGATTTTGTACCTGAACGTACTTGGAATGGATTAAAACTATCATCCAATGGAAACATTCAAACTGGAATCTTATTTTACTCATTCAAACCTGTGAATGCATTGGTTTGCCAAGTTAGATTGTTTGAAACCTTCCTTAGATTCTCGAGTCCAATCCTAAAAAAGTACGGAATATTATTAGGAGTAATTTTTAAAATCCTGACATGTTCGAATAATTCGATAAGAAGTGTACCTGTGCATAGACTCGAGCATTCCAGTCCTGATTTTCTGTGACATTGCATTTCATAAGATCCTGTCTTGTCTTAGCAACAGCTGGATTACCTTTCCAATAAGCATAAGGGTCCCTGTTCTTCCATTCCATCCTTTTATTCCCTTCCATCAACTCATTCAACAATGGCTCCCATGGTTTGATATTGATCGCAGGCCTACATGATTCGAAGTCAATAAGTCAAATCTGATTATATCGAAGTTATGGAAATCGAGTTTGAGAGGTTTGAATCTGATCTGTTTCGTTGTCAACCCTATCGAAACACCGTGAAGAAAAACATTCCAGGAACATAAAAATCCTTGAAGGGTATCTCACCATCCCCAGAAAGACCAGTCAGGGAATACGATATCGAGCGATTCGTCGTCTCCACAGTAACGGAACAGTGCAGGTGGGGTCGTAGCATTAGGTCCGACATGATCAGCAGATCTAACGACAGGCCAATCAACACAATCGAACATCAACTCCAGATCAGGGACTTTACCAGGGTACTTGCGAAGCAACTGTAAGACCCCCCACAGAGTGAAAACATCTCGACCCTGAAAAGCCTTCTTGTACCACTCAACGTAAGCTTTTCCGTTGACTATGACCAGCCTGAAATAGGCCGTTCTTCTGGCACGCTCCACCGTGTCTCTAGTGATGCCAGTGCGAGCCCATGGCCGGAGGTCCTCGTGAATCCAACGGAAGTGTTCCGGACATGTGGGAGGAAGCCAACTGTCGGTGTTCTGTGGAAAGGTTGTCGGGTAGTTTGTAGGACACGTTCGGGTCTGGTCAAGAGCACTGCAATTGAGTGGGATCTCTATCCTGTGTCGGGAGGCATTAAGGTGAACGTGTCCAGGAATTGGATTGGCGATTGAATACAGCTAGAGCCATGCGAAAATCTTTATAAATAAATAATATTGTAATTATGTAAATTTAGTTAAAATAATTAAAGCATAAATAATAAACTTATGTTATAAACTTTAATCATACTTCCTATTTGTGACTCTTCCCAAAGAGCTCTGGTAGATAAATCGCAATAAATTCACAAACACAATTACACATTTAAAGTATTAAAAATAAAGAAAAAATGACAAAAATTTAACGAGATTCGACCAATAATATTTACATCCTAAGAGTAGAGAAAATTTTACCATAAAGAAAATGACACCAATAAAATGCATACATTTAGGTTTTTTATTTTTTTTAATAATAAACTCTTTGTGTATCTCAAATTAAACCAATCTAATCGAACAGTTCTTATTAAAATCAAACCTTTCGCTTTTAATATAGATTTTCATTTTTCTCCAATTCATATCACACTGGGAACAGATCTTCTGTCCAGTTTTTATGGTGTTTTATTGTGTCCAGTGAATCTCAGCCATTCATCCACGCGGGTCCTATATGGGTCTCACATAAATAAACATGAGACCTGCATAAATAAATGGCTGAGATTCACTGGACACAATAAGACATCATAAAACTACACAGAAGATCTGGACTCATCACAATGCGAACTTATCAAATCAGGCCGTTATTCAGATCCACCAAATTTAAAGACAATAACAACAAGCTCAAACTTAGTTTGGACTTATAAATTTTTGAGCATAATAAGAAAAAACTCGAAACCCTAATAACATAGACATATACTCACGGCAGAGTTAAGTAGGAGTCGTGTAGGGACTAAGGTACCAACGAGGACGAGCAAGAGGAACACGAGGAGTAAAACAGATGATCTTAGAAGCAAATTCATAACAGACTCTTGAGGTTTCGAATCTGTTAATGGAGTTTGTTTTTGGTGGCTTATGATATATAGCCATATAGGAATGGTATAGGAATTGGCAGAGAAAAAAGGACCTCGAAACCTGGAAAGATGGAGGTGTTGCTTAGGGTTGACGATGAAGATAACTATATAAGAACGAGGAAGATCCAAAAAGGAGGAGAGTTTCGAGAAGTTGAATCCTTGAATCTTGTGATAATGCTTTCACTTCCACTCTAAATTTGACTTCGAGATCTGTTTTGCATTAATTAAGGGTTTAGGTCTTGTTAGCATTAACAAGATTATTAATTAAGGGCTGAACTCCCTTTGATCCATTTTTTCTAGGCAACACTTATTTTTAATCAATTCAAACAACCTATGTAACGAATATAAGTAAAAATATATTAATTTCTCTTCTTTTCTTACGAAGAAATTCAAAACTCTTCGATCAAATTCATACAATCATATAACCGTTTTAATACTATTTGTTAGTTATAACACAAACTTTAATTATGTACCAAGGATCAACCATAAGCTTGTATTAATGAAAAAAAATGTAAAAAAAAAACCTATTTTACCATCCATTATATGATCAACAAGCTACAAGGATCAACCATAAGCTTGTATTAATGAAGAAAAATGTAAAAAAAAAAACACCTATTTTACCATCCATTATATGATCAACAAGCTACTAAATTATTTGATCAAGCTCCTGAAATTTTTGATTAACATGTATGAAAATTGTATACTTTTATGTAATTAAGTCTTTCTTAATGTGTGAGCCTTTTAACATGTTAAAGAAGCTGGACGTCCATAAACTTACTTAAGTAGATAGTAAGAGACCTTAGTAGTTATTTTTAGTAATCTTATTAGAACTTCTCATCACAAATCCAATAAATAATCAACCCAGATTAAGTTCTATTTTTTCACTAAATTTTAGCGCTTTTAATCAGATTATTTATTAAGCTTCTCTGTTATCTTTAATCTGAATCAAATTTGATTTTCTTAACGGTAATTTTATAAAATTATGTGATTAATACTTGCCAAAGTTAGAAAATCACTAAGAAGTCTAACATTAAATTGTTTAAAAATTGAGTTCCACAAATTTTATATAAAAGTTAAACTTTTTTTTTTAATTTAGCAATATCATTAAAAACAACGAACAATCAAAACCAGAAGAAGCACCTAACCTCAAAGCCAATAGGCTTTACCCTACAACACCCGAACCTAGAGCCTTTTTTGAATTGATAACATGCGACAGACAATCACAAAGAAGAATAGAAGCAATACTACGTGGGATAGAATCCCACTCAAACCGGTTTGCATGAAATAAAGCGACCCTTGCTAACGTATAAGTAGCCTTATTAGCATTCCGTGAAGTCCATTGGAAGGACAAATGGGTGAAATTGTTCTTAAGAGAGAGACAATCAACCAACACCGTGCCAACCTCTAAGAGATTACTGGATGAATTATTAAGATGATGAATGGCTTCAAGACAATCCGACTCAAGAATAATATTATCCAAGCATTGATCCTTAAGGCAAGTGAGGACTTCTTTGATGGAAATGGCTTCAGCAAGGAAGGCATCCTCACAACATGAAATCGGGAACAGATCACCTGTTCCACAATTGCTGTGCCAGTGCTGTTCCATTGCATCTGATCCATACATTTATATGGGACCCACAAAAATAAATGGACCAGATGCAATGAAACAGCATTGGCACAGCAATTATGGAACAGGTGATTTCATTTGCATGAAATCTGGCCCGATAAAGCCTTTACAAACCTACGATAAGCATCCCTAAGGACCAACCCAAAACCCGAGCTATTTTCTCATGGCACAACCGAAGCATCAACATTACATTTCAGCCATCCTACATCAGGCTTACTCCAAGAATGACAACGAGACAAGTTAATACCATCAAAATGTAACCGACCAAACGCACAGGTTGCCTCCTTCCAATTTGCAAGAAACTCATCAGCAAAAGATATGATGGCATTCGAATGAGTATCCCTCTACTCCCAACACAAGAAATTTCGATGGAACCAAAGGCTCCAACGTATCACAAACACCCGATGGCCCACAACAGAATTCTTACCAATTAGCACTGATGAGATACACCTTTTAATGTCTTCACCCTGCAGAGTAATACCTGCAGCATTCCACACTTTTTTAGCAAAGGAGCAATTGAGTAACACATGATCTATAGATTCAATGAGGCCGCATCTGTTACAAGCAACATCAAGTCTAACACCCCTAGCTAGGAGTCTCTGTTTGCACGGCACAAAATCACGTAATAGCCTCCAGAGAAAGTCTTTAATTTTCGGGGAAAGATGAGCATTCCATATAGAATTCCAATAACCATCAACCACATGAGAAGAAATATCAGAAAATTGACCAGAAGCAATCCTATACCATGATTTTACACTATACACACCATCCCTAGTAAAATGCCAGCAGACATGATCAGAAGGCAAAGACAGTGAAATGGGAATTTTTAAGACTTGCAAAGCATCAGCCGGAGCTAAAATGCCATTAACAAAAGAGTATTCCCATCCCGATTTATCCGAATTGAGAAGATCACTAACCTTCAAATTCTCCGTACCAGTAAGTGGAACAGAACGAACAAAGAAACTCTCATCGCAGTTCAACCAAGGATCGTTGAAAATTGAGATTGAATTTCCATCTCCCACTCTCCAACGAGCTCGTTTACCCAACAAAGTTTGAGCCAAAAAAATGCTCCCCTAAATGAAACTAGGGTTTCGACCTTCTTTAGCCTGAAGAAAGTTACAGTCCGAAAAATACCTTGCTTTAAACAACTAACTTGGCAGCGGAGTTGGATGAGCCAAAAATCGCCAACCCTACTTACAAAGCATTGCAAGATTAAAACAGTGTAAGTCACGAAAACCAATACCGCCCAATTTCTTTGAAGTACATAGCCTCTCTCATTTTGCTCGGTGAAGTTTAGACCGGTTACCTGATCCGGACCCCCACCAAAAGAGTTCATGATAGTATGTAAATCGTCACAGATACCTTTGGGAAGGAGGAAGACACTCATACAAAACGTAGGGAGCGCTTGAGCAATCGTCTTGAGAACAATCTCCTTACCTGACTTGGAGAGCAAACGGTTTTTTCAGCTGTGAATACGTTTACTGAGCCGATCCTTTAGGAATGTAAAGATTTGTCTTTTATTTCTCCCAATTAAAGAAGGAAGACCTAGATACCAGCCATGATCAATTAAGTTCGAAACTCCCAAAATCAAGGTCGTATCCCGCTTCACCTCCGCCTTTGTATTTGAGCTAAACATGACCCTCGATTTTTGCATGTTAATCGCTTGACCCGACGCTCTCTCATACGTAGCAAGGATCCCCTTAATATAAAAGTTAAACTTAAGTTTGAATTTATCAAATTATTTTTAAGTTTTAAATTCAGACCCATATGAGCTTGACCTGATTCATTATCAATCATCTGAATATTTAAAGATATGTAGTTTTGCCCTTGACACTTTAAGTGTCGATTTAAAAAATTATAAGATAGCTTCAAAAGTTTGTTGTCATACCACACATCAAATCCTATGTTTCGGTTACTCCGTTTTAACCATATTCTATTAAATCTTATCCATATATTTATATGCTTGATACTTTAAGTTTTGAATTAAAAAATTATAAAATAGCTTCAAAATTTTGTTGTCATATTATACATTAAATCCTCAGTTCCAGTTACTCTTTTTCAACCCTATTTTATTAAATCTTATTCATATATTTATGTAAGGTCTATATAAATTTGTGAATAAGACTAAATAGAACATAATAAAAATACGAAAAAAGGAGATTTTATCTTGCAGTACCAACCCATTATTACGAGGATCATTATGTTCTCAGAAAAGCCATCAGATTTATAAAAGTAAAGCCTCTTTATACATTTTGAAGAGACAGAAGAAGATGATTTTGTGTTTCAATTCAACCGCTTTTTGTCTGTCTGAATTCCTTGCAGCCTTTGTAAGAGAATATTTAGGGACTGGACTTTATGCAGAGTTACAGTGTTCCTGTACGAGTTCCCTACACAGTAACTTCGTGGCTTTTCCATGATCACAGCCACCTAAAAGCCATGCATCCATATATGAGTTCCAGAAATCATTCATCTTTCGCTTTCTAGGTGGACCCATTTTTGCAGTTTGAAGAATGATCACAATTCAAAACATGTACCCAAAGCAATTAGAGCTGACACGATGGCCCCGTTCGACAGGATCTGAAATTAACGGTCATAGCTATATTAATCAAATTTCGAGTCGGAAAGGTTGGTTCAAAGCTCGACTTAAATGATCCAATGCTTCAGCCAAAACAACGCCATGTGAGTGTTAGAGTGTAATTATCACAAAAGTTGATCCAGGCCATTGCCAGTCCTAACGCAACTCTTTACTTTTGTTATTTACCTTTGTTCTAAGGATACTTTGACAGCCTCAAAGCTGATTGACAAAGCCTGACTCTCTTGTTACTGATTCAACCAACTTTTGAGTTACGAAAAGGAGAGGAAGGGACTATACAATCTCTTCTAGTCTGCAGGAAGAGTTCTGTCCCAAATTGGCTTTCATGTAGTGTTCAACATTCTAAACTTGAAGCCATTTGGTGAAAACCATTCTATAGTAATTGATAAACTCAAATCTTATTCATATTTTAAGTAATTTTTTATACTTAACATGTTCAATACACCAAACCCGACCTCTTTTCTCCTGGTCATATCCTTATTCGATTCAATAAGGTTTGGACTGAGACCAAATGACGTTATTTTTTGAACTAAGTTGAACAACTCAAACCCAATTCCAAATTCAATTAACTCAAATATGATCAATGACATTGAGCCATGTTAGGTTAGATGAGATTGATTTTGTCAACTCTAACTCGAACTTGAGCTTGAGTTTGATAAAAAATTTTAACGTAACATCATGATAAATTTTATTAACATAACGAGTCAAGTTATATTTTATTGAATTTGGATTTAAACTCAAGTTCTAGTATTGAAATCTAACCAAAATCGGACTTGAACTTAATAAAATATTTCAGACCTCAATTACTAAATTTAAGCCAAATTCATTGGCATCTCTAATTATAAATACTAACGCAAATAATACATACCGTAGTGGAAGTAAAAAAAAAATTACTAGGATTGAGCTCTACAACAATAATATCATAGTTGTTGAATTTATTATTACTCATAATTACACCCGTGTAGATTATAATTATAACAAAAATCCACTACAACATCATCATATTCTGCAATTTACAATTTGAAATCTTGCTTATCAAGATATGTTAGTGTATTGATGAAGCTCAGTGAAGATGTTGGTAATAAAAACGAGACACCATCATTGGAGACAGCATTAATGGAGCAGAAAACACTTGATAGGCCCTAAAAACATGCACGAGATGGGCAAGAACATTAATGTAAAACCATAATTAGAGATGGGGTTCTAAATAAACCTTATCTTTGTTATCACTTTTAGAATGCAGTAAAGTTTAGGTGAAAAAAAAGAAAAGAAAGGGTGACAGTAAGCTCTTGCACAGTGAGAGGATCGATGTTGATGATGATGAGGGGAGGAGCTTCGAGGTTGGCGTAAAAGTCTCTCGCTTTTCTAGTCCACGCGTGAACGCTCTCTTGTTCATGCTCTCTTATTTAGAAACCCAATGCTCTTCAGTCTTCTTCCCCCTTCACTCTCTCTTACAGAAGCTCTCTCTCTTTTGGCCTTTCGTTGTCTTATGCAAACATGTCTGTAAGTCCCTCTCACTCTCTCTTCCTCTTACAGGTACATTGATTCACATGAACATTAGGTTTTCATGAGATTCTGATCAGGAGTTCATGTTGGTGTTATAGATTGTTGAGGTTAGAGTTCCGAACTTGGACTGCGAAGGCTGTGCTTCCAAGTTGAAGAAAGCCATGTACAAGATCAAAGGTATGGCTGGCTTTAACTCCCTCTCATTTTTTGCTTCGACCATTGTCAGGAAATTTTCTGATGAAAGATTATTTCCCATGCACTGTAGCTCACATCGTCTGTTTCTGTTTCAGGTGTAGAAGAAGTGGAAATAGACATGGAGTTGCAGAAAGTAACGGTGAGAGGGTACCGGCTGGAGGAGAAGAAGGTGTTGAAGGGTATAAAAAGAGCAGGAAAAGCAGCAGAGCCATGGCCGTTTCCAGGGCACTCTCATTTTGCGTCATTTTACAAATACCCAACTTACATTGTCAACCATTACTATGATTCATACAAGAACGTTGGTTCCAATGGAGTCCATACTTTCTTCCATACTCCTGCAGTTTACTCCATGGCTGTAGCTTCAGACGAGGCCGTTGCTTCCCTTTTCAGTGACGACAATCCTCATGCTTGCTCTATCATGTAAAACTTCCATTTTGCTTTTCTTGTTTAAATGATTCTATCCTTTGTTTCTCTGTTGAATTTTTCTGTAATTTTGTCTGTTCTCTTTGTTGGAAGAGAAAAGAAATTTTGTTAGTTTTTATTCTCGTATGTACTGAGATCTTCTGTCCAGTTTTACTCTTTTTATTTTATCTCATAAAATCTTATCCATTTATTTTGCGGTTCTCACGCGGGTCTTATGCAGAACTCACATAAATAAATGACTGAGATTTATTGGACACAATAAGATACCATAATATTGGACATAGAATCTAGACTTCCGAGTCCTGTCCTGAGACATAATTCTTAACCGATTGAAAGAGAGCTAAGAGCACCGGGCTTGATAATTAGGTTCGGCCCGGTCTGGTATGAAATTAATTTATTAGCAGTGCCTTGTTTGAATAGATTTTAGGACGAAAATAAAAAATAAGTATTTGACTGTAAAATTAAAAACACTTCTTTAATAAACATGACTTTTTAGACAATTAAAATATAACTTTTTAAGATGTTCAAATTTAGAACTTCTCAAAAAAGTCTCTCAAATAATTTTTTCGTACTTTTTAGTTCATTTTGCCCTTATATTTTACACATAATTATCACAATACCCACAAATTCGTCTTCATGATTATCTGACAAATCCATTATTTGGCTTTTTTATATGTTTTATTAGTTATTTTTGTATTAGTTTTACTTATATTATAATCCATATAAAAGATTTGGCTATATATATTTTCATTTTATGTTAATTAATATATTGTGCTTTGCATATTGTTTAATATACTTTAAATAATATTTATATGCATAAATAATTTTTATTACAAAATAAAATATAATTAAAATTAAAAGTATTTTTTATTTTTATGTTGCCAAATAATCTATTATATAAAGCTCTTCCAAAAAAGATCTTTTTGACTGATAGTCAAACAATCAATTGATTTCTTATAGAAGTTTTTATCAGAAAAAAAAATTCACTAACAAAAGGTCTATTAATATAATCTCAACTAAACAAAGGCTCAATATCCTATCCAAAAGTCCGAATGGGGATGACAATAGGTTAGCCTTTGGGTAAGTCTTCTCAATATTTTAAAAATAATTTTAAAAATATTAAAAATATAAAATATCATTTTTAATTAAGTTCAAGCTTGAGTTGCCTAAGCTTAAGTTTATTCGAAACTCAACTTTTTTAAACAAAACGATATCATTTTGGTTAAAATAATTAGACGTCAGTTCAATCTGTAGATTGACCCATTAAAAATACTTGAATTTAAGACTCATAAATCGCTTGTTACTATCCGTCTATCCCTAACCTTATGTTTGGTTACTATTCTTGTCATCGGGGACAGTGGACAGAATAAATAAATCCTGTCTCCGCTACCCGTTTGGTTGCTGTCTTCAAATTTTTGTCCACCATCTTTGATAGACAGAAACAAAAGTTCTTGTCCTTTAAAAAAGAAAAAAAGATAGGGACACAACAACCAATTTTTACATGACTAATTAGAATGGACGTAACTCAATTTATTGTCACATTTAAAATAGTTTAGTTGGATTATCAAATGGGCCATCATGCATTAACAGTAAACCCCCATTTTCAACTATGTCCACCTTCGATGGTTGGCGCCAACTCGATCTCTACTATGACAATTGTCAAAAACCCTTTTCAATCCTTACCTTTCTATATTTCAAAAAATCTATCACCATCATTATTATTATATTTTAAAGTTTCACTGCAAGGTATGAAAGAATCTGATAGTACATAACCTTATCCTTATATTATAGATAAGCTGTTTTCAATAAATCCAAATGCAAATGATCGAAAAGTCAATATTATAAGAATATATTATGCCATAATTGAATTTTTTTATAAACTAATCGTTAATTTTTATGTAAAAATTTTCCTACATGAAAACTATGTCATGTTCAATTATCATAATTAATCATAATTCTTGAAAATAGCAGCTAAACTTGAAGAGTAAATATAATTAAGGACGAATTGGATCAAATCAGGTTCATTGCTAACTTATGTTGGTCTGATCTCTTTAGGATACGGTTCAAATTTCAATCATGTTTACATCATTTAAAACATTATCATTCCAAAAAATTTCTTAAGAGGATATTATTATAAAGAGATTTGTTAAAACAATGTCGTTTCATATGAATAAATAAGGTAGTTTAGTTGGATTTTGTCGTCCCTAATTACGACAAATTATGTTTAAGTTTTTAAAATAAAAAATATTAAATTTTTTCTTAAAATTAAAAAAATTGAAAAATTAACTTTGTTTATTGAAAATTGAAAATTTTAATTAAAAATTTGTTAAATGCAAATTTTTTGGCTTATTTTTTCTATAAAATTGAATAATTTATTAAAATTGGTTGATTAATTAATAAATTAATTAATTTTTAATCAAAAAATTTTCAAAAAAAATCAAGTAATTTAATCTGAACACGTAATTTGAAGATCATTATATAGAACATAACGGACAATAAAAAAAAACTCTCGAAAAAGTTGATGAATAGAAACAAAAATCAAGTGGCTCAAAGTTGTTGCTCATGTCAATTGTACATGCCCTCAAAACTTGCCATGTCGGCGGAAGCTGTTCTCTAATCAACGAATCAATATAAACATAACTTTCATCTCATTCCATCTTTCCCTAAAGAGCCAGAAAGTTCCCGCAAATTAAGCTCTCGTTTTTCATCTCTAAGTGATCATCTTCCTCCTCTAATGGCTCAGGTGCATACCCTTTTCAGTCTTCTTCAACAGTTTTATTCTTTTTCTGTTGTTCTTCTTCTCCTTTTCTTTTGATCATGCATGCTTGTGAGATCCAAGTATGGTGGGTGTGATGAACTTTTCTTTCTGCAGAAAGTGGTACTAAAGGTCTTGACCATGACCGATGAGAAGACAAAGCAGAAAGCCATCGAAGCTGCTGCTGATATCTACGGTAAATCACAGACCTGTATAGCTGTGAACTTGAACAATCGAAACAAAGATTTTTGCTTTCTTCCTTTGTTCTGATTAAAGATTGGTGGGTTGTACAGGAGTCGATTCAATTGCTGCTGATCTTAAAGATCAGAAGCTAACAGTTATAGGGCTGATGGATACAGTGGCAGTTGTGAAGAAGCTGAAGAAAGTAGGGAAAGTGGACATAATCTCAGTTGGTCCTGCAAAGGAAGAGAAGAAAGAAGAGAAAAAGGAGGAGAAGAAAGAAGAGAAGAAAGAGGATAAGAAAGAGGACAAAAAGTAAAAAAAGAACAAGAAGAAGAAGAAGAGCTTCTTCATTGTACACTATACTGTAGAGTTCATCTTGTAATAAGTTCTGATTTCCAGGAAAAAAGCCTATTCCCATCAAAGATTTCTTCTTGGAAATCATTACTGAGCACAAAAGTTGTAATCTTTATGAGTGCAAACATTGATAAGTATTATCATTATCTATCAAAGATTTCTTGTTGGAAATCGTCGCGTAGCACAAAAGTTGTAATCTTTCGGTCCAAAAACTGATAAATATGGTTTACTGTACCCCTTTCTCTTCGAGAATAAGGTTGGAAATTTAATACTTTAAAGCATTAACTTCTGATGCTGATTATTTAAACTGTCGTATTCCTAATTCAATTCTTTCTTCTCGAAAGATTCAAGCTGGAGGCTTGACTCTTGAGGCCAAGCCAATGCGGGAAGAGTGGAAAGGTGACGGATCCCGTTGTCTTTGTTAGGCCTCAAAGCATCAAATCAACCAATGCTTTGCTGGCTCACACATGACACAACTCTAGTTATCTCTGACAAATTCAACCCTAATCACAAAATTGGCACCTATTCAGATTATTGGTGAATGAAATTGAACTACTTTTAACGATATATATAGCTTAATTTTAGAATTTCTTTACATCAAGAAAGAACTGAATCGACTGCCAACACATAATTCAACCCCAAACCATCACATCTTTTCTTGTTGCTGTTCTTCATTCAATTACAGATATACCAAAACTGAAAGAAGTTGTTGTATACTTTGCTCATTCGATGGTTTTTCTTAGTTTCCCGCCTCCTGGAGTCTCCTCTCCCCTATTTCTGCAGCAGCAGAAGTTGAGAACCCTTCAGGACCTGCTAATCAAAACAATGGTTCTCTTATCAGAATGGATTCACAAACCTCCATTGATAATTCCTTGAAGTTTATGTAAAGACATGCTCTTACCAGTAGAGGAACCGAGAGATTGCTGAGAAGGACGAGACTCTTCTTCTCCTTTGCCAAGCCACGACCCGACAGCTCCTTTAACCTTACCCACCACCCCCTTCCGAGGGATGAACGCAGAGCTTGGAACTTTTCCTTCCTCATAACTCGCATCAGAGTGACTACTACCCAATTGCCTCCTAACCTCCTCTGACTCCGTCACTTTCCCTATTTGCTTCTCTGTCTCATCGGTTCTCTCTCTTCTCTTGTGCAAAGCATCTGATATCACTTCAGACAATGCCTTGTCTTCTTCTCTCGGCCTGAACTTTTCTGCTATATAATCCTTCACAGAGACCCCTTTGTCTTGGCCTTGGATACCTCTTTTGGCTTCTTCATTA
>JANZLX010000006.1:34453521-34463528 GCA_025531955.1 Erythroxylum orinocense | reverse complement strand
CCGTGCACTTTTGACAATACAGTGCTTCCTGCTTCGGAGACCTTCTGATACACTGGAGAAAGTTTCTCGGTCACCATGTGCCCTGCTTCTGCAACCTTCTCGTACACTGGACTAAGTTTCTCAGTCATAGTGGTAGCAACCCTTTTTCCATAGTCTACAGGCAATGTATCTGTCCTGGAAGTTTCTTGTCCTGTCCGAGTTCCAGGTTCCTGAGTGTTGTCTTGCTTTATCGGTTCAGGAGATATTTGGTCATGGCTTCCTGTGGAAAGAATTTGTTTCGAACCTTGCTCTCCATCACCGGAGACACCCACTTTGTCAAGGGAACCAAAAACTTGAGAAACACCTGCCACTTCACCTCCTGGAATAGCGTGTAACAGATCAAGATCAATCATACTAAGAACTTAATCCAACTAAACTGAAATCTCCATTCAATTCTTACCAGCACCAGTTGAATCTGCAACTTTTGACTGATAATTTGAAGGAATGTAATCTCCAGGTCGATCCCTTGGAGCATGAGGAGTTTCTTGACCTGTCGGTGTTCCAGGTTCCTGAGTGTTGTCTTGCTTTATCAGTTCAGGAGATATTTGGTCATGGCTTCCTGTGGAAAGAATTTGTTTTGAGCCTTGCACTCCATAACCAGAGACACTCACTTTGTCAAGGGAACGAAGAACTTGAGAAACACCTGCTACTTCACCTCCTGGAATAGCATGTAACAGATCAAGATCAATTATACTAAGAACTTAATCCAACTAAACTGAAATCCCAATTCAATTTACCAGCACCAGTTGGATCTGCAACTTTTGACTGATAATTTGAAGGAATGTAATCTCCAGGTCGATCCTTTAGAGCATGAGGAGGAGTTTCTTGTCCTGTCCGTGTTCCAGGTTCCTGAGTGTTGTCTTGCTTTATCGGTTCAGGAGATATTTGGTCATGGCTTCCTGTGGAAAGGATTTGTTTTGAACCTTGCTCTCCATCACCGGAGACACTCACTTTGTCAAGGGAACGAAGAACTTGAGAAACACCTGCTGCTTCACCTCCTGGAATAGCGTGTAACAGATCAAGATCAATCATACTAATAACTTAATCCAACTAAACTGAAATCTAAATTCAATTCTTATCAGCACCAGTTGGATCTGCAACTTTTGCCTGATAATTTGAAGGAATGTAATCTCCAGGTCGATCCTTTGGAGCATGAGAATCCTCCTCCAAGCTGGTTAATCCTTCCAGGTTAAGTTCAGGTTTCACAAGGACCCTTTTGTCTTGGCCTTCGATACCTCTTTTAGCTTCTTCATTACCGTGCACTTTTGACGATCTTTTAGCTTCTTGATTACCGTGCACTTTTGACAATACAGTGCTTCCTGCTTCGGAGACCTTCTGATACACTGGAGAAAGTTTCTCGGTCACCATATGCCCTGCTTCTGCAACCTTCTCGTACACTGGACCAAGTTTCTCAGTCATAGTAGTAGCAACCCTTTTTCCATAGTCTACAGGCAATGTAGCTGTCCTGGAAGTTTCTTTTCCTGTTTGTGTTCCAGGTTCCTGAGTGTTGTCTTGCTTTATCGGTTCAGGAGAAATTTGATCATGGCTTCCTGTGGAAAGGATTTGTTTTGAACCTTGCTCTCCATCACCAGAGACACTCACTTTGTCAAGGGAACGAAGAACTTGAGAAATACATGCTGCTTCACCTCCTGGAATAGCGTGTAACAGATCAAGATCAATCATACTAAAGAACATAATTCAACTAAACTGAAATCTCAAATTCAATTCTTACCAGCACCAGTTGGATCACCAGCACCAGTTGGATCTGCAACTTTTGACTGATAATTTGAAGGAATGTAATCTCCAGGTCGATCTTTTAGAGCATGAGGATCCTCGTCCAAGCTGGTTAATCCTTCCAGGTTAAGTTCAGGTTTCCCTGCACTAGCCTCTTGCTCCTGAACAATTCCAGGAGTTATGGACGCAGGAGTATTAGTCGGTGCACGAGGTACTTCCTTAATGCCACTCGTTCTTTCAACAGCAACCTTAAGTTGTGGGTTCGTAGGATCAGTTCCTTCCATTGCAGGTGATCTCTTCTCATGACCAAGTTCAGAACTTTTCGTAGCACCATAAGCTCCATGGATTTCTGGGTCATCAACCATTTCTTCATCCTCGTCATCTTCTTCATCATCCAAGTCATGATCGTCAGGAACATGACCTTCTTCGTGATGGTTGTAACCGTGTCCATGTAACTTGAGTGTGTCCTTTAACTTTTTGGCCTTGTCCTTGGCCTTGTCCTTCACTTTCTTCAACACAGACCTCTTCTCATCTTCTGCCATTAAAAACCACCAAGCCTCTCACTATCAAAACCACAGAAAAAAGAAGAAAAAAAAAACGAAATTGCTAGTCTTCTTCTCACCATCATGCAGTCCAACATCATGGGCCGTCTCTTCCATGGACAAACAAGCAATTTCACAAGATTGGTTGGAATGGAGAAGTACTGGACGAGTAGAATGTTTATAGAACCAAGGTCCAAGGACGATCCTGAGCTGCCATATCCTGCCACCTTTGCATAAGTGGTGGATCTATAGTAAGTTGACACACGTTAGAACAACCGACAGGGGTTTGAGGTACTGACACGTACCGTGGGGTGTGGTACACGCGGCCGCAGTGGCTCAACTTGGAATTTTGGTTCGGACATGGAAGATTGGATAAAGCTTAATAGTTTGACTATTGAGTCTGCCGACAGGTTCATTTCGTAATCGTCTGCATGTGGTGGTCCACGGAGGAGCAAAAAGACAAACAACGCCGTTGCCGGGGATCGAACCCGGGTCGTCCGCGTGACAGGCGGAAATACTCACCACTATACTACAACGACTTTTTTGTGATTCTTGCCAGTTCTAAGCATACTATTCAAAATTAAAACTCTTCTTAAAAAAAGAGCCTTTCTTATAAAAATTTAATTAAACTCTTAGTTTTCATAATTTATAAGTTAGTCCTTGATATTAACATTTATTTACAAAATGATCCTTATTTATATGAAATTTTAATTATTAAAGTATTAATAAAATTTGTTTATAAGAATTCTTATGTTAAAACATTATTGTTATTATTTTTTTTAACAAAGGAACTCGCAGATACTATCTTTCCGGATTGATGTAATAGCCGACAAATTACGCCAACTGGATACTCCACACTAAGTAATCCCTATATACCAGGCTCGATTGAGAGAGCGTAAGTAAGAAGAGTTAAACACAAGACGTTTTAATCCCATGCCTCTCAGTTTTTTATATTTTACATCCATTGCTAATTTATTTGCCGTTATCGTGTACTAAATTAGAATGTGAAGATTTATAGCTCTTTTTCATTGTATAAAACAAGGTAAGCATTTGAATCACAAGGAATTTGCAGGTTTCTGAAAGATATAGAACAGAATGTTATTGTATGATTTCAAATTGACAAGGCCTGCCAAGTTTTTAGCTGCAATTACATGTTCATGGATGAGTAAGAAGAGTTGCCGCAGAGGGTGTCATCTTTTATCTGCTGCTTCCAATTCTGTCACAGAGACTCAAGAGGTGCTAGTTCTTCTTACCATTCCTGAGGTTGCGTATGGTCATTACAAGCTCTTGCCTTTCACCTTCTACCGTAGCAAATTTGAGACTTATTTCTGAATATCTCTCTTCCATTTCTTTTAACTCACTCTCCATGGATTTGTTCCTTTCCTTTAGCAGAGCCATTTCTTTCAATAATTCAGCAAGGTCAGATTCATTCCTGGAATGGAAAGTGCTAAAGTTTCAGTGTAACCAGTAAGTGATAAAGAAAAGCTGAAAGGCTTTAATAGAATTTGTAAAAATCCATTTACTTATCAGAACAAAGGATGCTGATGAAGAATTCTGGTGAATTATTCCAAAGATCTCCAGGATGTTAATTAGTGCGAACTTAAAGGAAATATCTCAATCATACCTTTCAAGTATCGCGGCATTATCTTCTTTCCTCGCCAGCTTGTTCTTTGTAGTGCTCCTCTTTGAATGTGGCAAATCTTGTATAATGTTTCTTTCTTCAAGCTTCCTGACATCTTGTACTTTATGCAGGTCATCCTTCAGTTGGAGGATTTGCTTCTGCAGAGTTTCTTTCTGCAGTTCTTCTTTCGACAAGCAATGCCTTAATTCCTCATGCTGAGTCCTAAGGATTTCCATTTCTGATAAGAGTTCCTTGATTGTGTTCTCCTTTTCCTCTTTTGATGACCTCAACGTGCATAGTTCTTCTTGTGTTTTCCCGGTTTCCTTCTTTGCCAATTCAAAGTTTCTTTGCAGTTCATCTCTTTCCCTCTTTGAACTTTCCAACAGATTACTTGTTTCTGCAAGTGATATCCTCATTCGCTCCAATTGATCTCTTAACTCACCATCCTGCTTCGAATGTTCACGGACCACGTTGCTCTCCCCATTCAGCTTTTCTATCTTGGCTTTCAGCATTTGAATTTCCACTGAAAAGGCCTCTTGTTTTTCTTCTTCGCGCTTCTTGACATCTCTTAATTGGTTTGACACAGCTTCTAATTCCAGTGACATCTGCTCCACATGTTTTGTTTTAAAATCTAAATGAGTTGATACTTCTTCCACCTTTATTTTGTTTTGATCCTTAATTAGTACAAGCTCTTCAGCAGCTTCCTGAAGCTTGTCTTCCAGAATTTTGTTCCGCAAATGCAGCTCCTCAGCTTCTGCCATTGCTTTCGCTGTCAGCTTCTCATTCTCTTCAAACTTACCAGCCATTTCCACAGAAAGTCTTTTAAATTCCTCCTGTAGCCGCTCTGCTGTACTAGCATACTTCCACCTTGTCTTCCTCAAAGCCTCTTCTGCGCGGATGGCTCTCTGTTCTTCCTCAATCTTGGCATTTGTCATGGCTTCCAGTTCATTTTCAAACACCTGTGCCTGCTTCTCTAGCTCTTTCTCCAATCCTTTAACCTGGCTGTCAAGTTCATTGATGGAAATGACAGATTCTGATAACTCTTGTGTCTGTTTCTTGAACTTCCCTTCCAACCATTGCAACTGTGACTCTAGTTCTGTGATTGTGGCTGCAGATTCAAAGCATTCATTTTGTCTCCTCAGTTCTTCTACCTGGTTCTGCTCTAACTTGGAAGAGATAACATGGTTTTCCTGTTTTAAGTCCTCGTAGTCTTGGGTGAGTCGTTCGATATAATTCTCCAGTTTTTCCCTATCTTCCCTGTACATCTCAATTTCATCACAAAGGTCTGTTATCTTTTGCTCCAGTTGATGTAATTCACTCCTATCATTTTCCTCTCCATCCACTTTCTCTAGTTCAGATATTGGTAGCTGTTCTTCATTCTCTTTTGTATTGCATTTGCATCGTTTCTCCAACTCTTGACCATCATCTCTTAGGTCAAGCTTACTGGAAAGACGAGATACTTCCACATCTTTTTGGCCCAACAATTCATCAAGGTCTTGGACAGTATGAATAAGCTCAGCATTAGAATCTTGAGTTTTCTGGAGTTGCAATTGAAGATTGGTCTTCACATCCTTTTCATGACCAAGTTCTCGCCTGATTTCTTCTACTTTAACCCGTAAATCCTTGTTCTCAGCTAGCAATTGTTTCAGAAGTTCTTCTCCACCAGCAGATTTCTGCAAGGATTTGAGCTTTTCACATTCCACCTTGAGCGCATCTTTCTCGACTTTAAGGTCTGCCATCTCTGTTGATAAATCCTGTGCCCTTCTATTTTCTTTCATGATTTGCTTCCTCAAAGACTGCATTTCCAGTTCTGATAAATCTGCCTGCCTCATCAGGTTGGATACTTCAGTTTTAAGTTTTTCAACAGTATCACTCGGTGCATCTTGTGATTCTCTCGGAAGGTTGTCTTCAAGGCTATTTATAGAGTCGAATAAACTTCCATCTGAAGCTGAACCAAGTGACCATTCTGTGCTAGATCTTCGATGCAGACGATTCTTCGGTGTGATGGCATTAGATCCCACATTTGATTTGAAACTGCCCTCCTCTTCATTTTCCAAACTCCTGTCCTGTGACATGAGTAAACAGATGAGTTATAATCTAGAACAATAGTCAATCTTTAAGTTCCAATCTAAAACGAGCTGTAAGTTCTTTCTATGTGCTAAAAGAGAAAGCAGTAATAGATGACATTAGACCTTACTTCAGTAAAACTTTCGCCATTTCTGTCTGCATCCTCATTCTGCATTTGCTTATTCATGCTTACATCATTTGAAACTTCTGATTCTCCATTTTCCTCAATGTATCTGAGATTATATACTCTTACTCACTAATTGGAACAACAAAACGAGGAGGGAACAGTTAATCCAAGTGAGCAATTAGTATTCAATGTTTACCTTTGATCAATTCCTCCCTGCATCTTTTGAATTGTCACCTGTCCCAATGTTTTGAAGTATGAATCAGATTGGAAGATTTAAATGACACAACTGAATAAGATTCTGAACTTCAAAGACTATGCTCAAAGAAGAAAGTCAATCAATCAGTTCAAATCCTTTTGTTTGGCTAGGTGGAAAATGGAGGGTTAATGAGAGTTAGAGCTAACATTTAGTACTGCTCCAGAGTTTGCAAACTTAAGAGGAAGAGATACAGTCATTGGCTCAGCTTCCTCTGCAAAATCTGCAAAATCAATTGAAGCTTCACCTAGATAGCCAGATTTTGAAGACCCCTGCAAAAAATTACATTAAATCAGAAGGATTAACACATTTAAACCTAAAAGGGCAAAATCTCTGGAGTGTAATTGAATACATACACTTGAAACAATGAAATGAAAGATTTTCTCATGAAGCTTCCCAGTCTTCATCTCTTTCACAAGTTTCACATTTACATAAACAGGCTTTTCCCATGTACAAGTTCCCTCCTGAACTGCGGTTTTCTCTAACTTGAATGTTGGCTTCCCAACATTCTCTGGCATCAGAGACACAAACAACGCAGGCTTCTTCAACCGTGGCACCTGAAGAACAAGGAAGATCCAAAGCAAAAGCTAAGAGCTTCACGTTTGAGCTTCATATCAGTTATTACAAGAAGCACAAATCAAAATTCTCCAGCCCTCTTACTAACAATGCAAGTAAGAATCTTGACGAAGCAAGCAAAACCCAGATGAGATTTAGTGACAAGAACCTACCTGAGTTGCCTGAAACTGCAATTTGAAAACCATTTTGATCTTTTTCTTCTCGCTTCTCCATGACTTGAACATTGTTTTAGACTTTCGCCACTGGATTCTCACGGAATCTTCATAGAAAAGCCGACAAATTGTGCTTTCTAAGTTTCAGACAAAACGATGTACCTAAGATGTACATCACAAGTTCCCACAACCACGGACAAACCAAGACAAAAGCAGAGAGTTCGGACTTCGGACAATAGAACTTAGGATGTCTTGGATCCAAAAGGAAGAGGCATACGTTCCATCAGTGAAAGATACTTGACTAGGAGGAGCAGCTGAGCTCTGTAGTCTAGTCTGGTACTAAGCTTGTAAAGCATAATAATGGTATTTCTTCTTTTCTTCTTCTTTAGAATCAAAACAGCTGTCCTCATTAAAGCTTTTCTTTTTAATGCAGTAAGGCACGAGGTGCGGAGGGTTGAATTACATATATGCCCTAACTTTTAGATTATTTTCAATTTAGTAATTTAAATTTATTTCACAATTTTTTATCTTGTCACTTTTTATTTATTCATAATTTAAAAATGAATTAGTGCTAATATTATATCAATTTAATAAAAATAAAATATACTAAAAGTCATATAATAATTAAATGGTATAATAGAAAGTTAAAGATAATTTTGAAATTATGATAATTAAAATAAATTATAAATAAAATATTTTGATACATATTTCTAAGTTGTTATCATTTATATATTTTAAAGTTTATTTTGTTAATTTATTAATTTTAAAATGTTAAAAAATCGTTTATTTTTTATGAAAATATCAGGAATAAGTGTTTATGGTCTATTTTGGTCAAATCCAAACATATAAATTTTCTATTTTCTTTTTTTTAATTCACTTTTAGCAAGACTTTTCTAGTTATTCCAATCTAATTGTCTTGTTATGGGTTTGACTTTCTGGTTAATCTACAGCAATAAATGACAGCTCAAAAGTAATAAGACTTCAAATTGAAATTACAAAACTTTTTAGTCTTCTAGTTATATTTTTTAGAAGAACTTTTAAAAAAAATCAGTTCATTGTTTTGAAATTTGGGCTGGATCAGTCAGTTCGATCGGTTCAATTGGTAATCGATCGGTTATTCAGTTCGATTCAACCTTAAAAAATTAGTTTTTAATTGACCCAATATGAACCGATCAAAACTGATCAATTGATCGGTCGAACCGGTCCGGTCCGATAATTATTATTTTTTGGTATATTTTTGTATTTTTAAATATTTTTAATATTATATATAATTAAATTTAATTATTGCATAATTATGACGTCACACCGGTTCGACCGGTTCAGTAAAGCCTCCGGTTCGATGACCGAGTCGGGTTTCAAAACACTGATTGTCATTTAAAAAGAGTTTTTTTAAAGAGCTTTATACAATAAATTATTTGACAACATAAAAATAAAAATACTTTTAATTTTAACTATATTTTATTTTGTAATAAAAATTATTTATGAATATAAGTATTATTTAAAATATATTAAATAATATACAAAACACAATATATTACTAATTATATATTTTTAAACCATATGAAACATAAATCAAAACATATCTAACCAAATTTTTTACATAGATTATAATATAAGTAAAATTAATATAAAAAATAAATATTAAAACATATAAAAACTTAAAATGTAAAGATAAAAGGAACTAAAAATATACTTATTAATTGATCTGAAGAATCTAACTAAGAAACATTTTTTGAGAAGCTCCAAATTTAAGCTTCTTAAAAAGTTATATTTTGATTGCTAAAAAAATTATTTTTATTAAAAATTATTTATTTTATAGTCAAATAATTATTTTAAAAAAAGTTATAATAAAAAAAATACTTATTAACCTCTTAAAGGTTGTCTAAGCAGACACTTAATTGAGAGTGAGGTCGTCTGTTGCTTAACATTGTGCCTATTGTACCTATACTCATAATTCAATTTGATCTAACCTCGAGCTTACAAGAGATTTTCAAGTTAAGATCCGAAGGAGTACAAAAAATGTATAAGACAACCATAAATGAAACCACCATAGGACGATGAACAAGTATGCAGCAGGAAAACCATAAATGAAACCACCATAGGACGATGAACAATTATGCAGCAGGAAGCCTTGGAGGTGAAATGAAAGCTAAATGGGTTGGTGCTTTGTTATAGGCAAACCCAATTGATTGGGACATTTCAAGGTGGCGTAGGCATGGAAGGTCCCAAGCAAGGTTGCTTTAGCCTTTTGTAAACAAGAATCTGCAGAAGCAATCCATGTAGCTGCACCTCACTTGTGGTCAACTTGATCTGGTGAGTGAGTGGGGGCACATGTCCCCATGTGTTGCCCTCCATTTTCAACTCCATTACCAGCTGGAAGCTCACACTTAATCTAATACAAAAAAGCTTGTGTTGGTTAATCTGATGTGATGGTGTATTCATTGCAAACGAACTAAACGGATCTAATCTGTATCCAGCTTTTGGACACGTATTGGATATCTTATCTGAACAATACAGCATTTTAGGATCGTTGTGTGGCGTTTAGTTAAAAAAGAATTAAAGTCGTGTTTAGCAATGGACTGATTATATGAGTTAATTTAATCAGAAGTTAATATTAATTATTTGTTAAAGATATTTGATAAAATTAGTTATTTAGTATTATCTGTTTATGTATAAAATAATTTACGAGAACATAAATTTTAAAAAATTTATAAAAGTATTAATGTTATATATCTTAATATTTCGTTGAATATTCTTATAAGAATTTAGATTTTAGGGAAGTCATGTTCACCTGTACTATTTCATTATTTATGAAAAATTTATACAACTCATTCTATTTACATTTTCATTTAAGTGCAGTATTTTATTTCTGACTAATAACTATATAAAGGGTAAA
>JANZLX010000006.1:34393140-34408110 GCA_025531955.1 Erythroxylum orinocense | reverse complement strand
TACCCATCATAGCAGGCCCATGAACACAGGCCTAATGACACGTTAAAGAGAGAATTACCATTGACATCAAATTAATCGGGGTTTGTACACAATTATGTTTATCATGCTAGTCCATAATAATGATAAAATTCTATCATTCCAGTGATCGCTAATCTGCCTCTCTTTTTCCCGCATCCAACTCCATTGATCTCCAGCTCTTTGTTTTCATATGTGTTTCTTTTCAAGCTACATTCACTTTCTTTTTTTCCGGCCCTCAACTTTTTCCTCTATCTAACTCTTAACTTCAGTTCCACTTCTCTTCAAGCCACATTCACTTGCTTTTATTCCAGACCTCAATCTTTCCTCTACCTAACTCTCAACTTCCCCTCACTTCATGCTATAACGCCTGCTTCATCTTCTTTACAAACATATGGTTCTCTTCCTTCCCAAAAAAAGTTTCCCTCTCAAGTTGTTTGGGCTTTTTTGTCATTTCCTACAGTCTGTTTTGACTGTTTTCCCTCATTTAGTAACCACTTTTTGAAACTTTTTCCAATCATTGTTCTACATTCCATTTTCTTGATTGCCACTATGCCTGCACTTAAAACTCACTTTTTGAAACTTTTTCCTGTCATTGTTCTACATTCCATTTTCTTGATTGCCAACTATGCCTGCACTTGAAACTCTTGTTTTTTGTGCAGATTCTCCCACTAACTTTCCATTGTTATCCTCCCTCACCTTGGTTGCCTCCAAGCTACCTAAAAAGAGCTCGTCTTCTTCCTCTAACCTCAAGAAGAGATGGAAACAAGTGATAGCTGATGAAGGAGATACTGCACCCCATTATTCCCCCCCAGCCCCCAGGAAGACCAAGGAAGAGTTATTGTTTCGTCATATCTGGAAGTCCTACAAGAAGGAGCCTGATCATGGGAGTCCTCACTAGTGGGATTCTTTTTGGAGAGAAGACACCCTTTTTCAGTGTTGCAAAAGTGGGCAACCAATAATTGGAAGAACAAAGGATTGCTAGAGGTACTGCTAGTTGAGAAAAACTTAGCATTTTTTTACCTTTTCCTTCAAAATGCAAGCGCCCTTAAAGTCTTGGAAGAAGGACCTTGGCATATGATGAACCTCCACTGTTTCTCCAAAGTTAGCAACCGAGAAATCTAAAGTCAGTTCTTTTGTGGATTAATTTGTATAATGTTCCATTAGAATATTAGACTACCAAGGGCCTTAGTATGATTGCAAGTTATTTAGGGCAGCCTCTATGCATGGATGAAACTACAACAAAAAGGAAAAGGTTAGGCTTGGTATTACTATAGATATCTCTAAAGATTTGCCAGACCAAATTCCCATTATGAGGTTAGGCTTTAATGGATACTGTCACAGTGGACGAATATTGGAAGCCTTCTTTTGAAGTTACAAGGAAAAAGATAGATACCAACTGGGAAAATCTTCAAGGAAGGGAGCTGTATGGAACTAGTGGGTCTAGATCAAGATGATAAGGATGCAAATGATGAGCAGGTAATATGTAAAAATGTGACCCAAGAAGAACAGGTCATAAGGGATCAAAATTAGATGGATAAGGCTGGAAATGAGGAGCTGAGTCACAACGTTCCAACACTTATTGATTTAGATGTGGAAAACAAGCCTAAGTAGAAAATAGAAACAAGCACTACAAAAGAAGATCCTAAGGAAGGCAGGCCAACTATACAGGAGGGTGGAAAAGGTGATAGTATGGAGGCAACCTCATCTCCTTCAACATCGAGTAATGGTGAAGGAAGAGAGGTTACAGAACAGTTTACTACTAAACGGAGGAAGGGTACTAAGAGCAAAGGCCAAAGCTCCAAAGCCATTTTTTTATGATTGTAGCCTGAAATGTTAGGGGCTTTAATTGCCCCAGAAAGATTTTTTGGCTAATGAAAACATTTCAAATTTTGCTATTTTGGAAACAAAAATTAGATCGGAGAATCTCAAATATCTTAATAAATTGAGTAATAAGTGGCGGTTCCTCTCTAATTATCAAGTTCATGCTTATGGCAGAATTATTGTTGGTTTTGATTCCTGAATAATAGATATTGAGGTGCTAGAAATGGAGATGCAGCTCATACACATGAAGTGACATTTTGTTGAACAGAATACATCTTTTTTAATCTCAATAATGTATGGTTTTAACCATGTGTTTCAAAGGAAGGATATTTGAGAGAGCTTACTGAGTTTCTAAAGAAGAATGGTAGGTCCTTAGCTCATTTAAGGTGATTTTAATTCTACCCTCTATGGAATGGAAGCAGAAGGTCATTTTTTCTTAAGAAATTACTCTACTGATTTCAAGGATTGTGTTGATCAGTTAGGAGTTCTAGACCTGAAGACGATTAGTCATTTTTTCTCCTGGAGTAATATGCAAACTAATGGATGGTCTCTTAGGAAAAAACTTGATCGAGTTATGGTCAACCAAACATGGTTACAACAATTCCCGGAAAGCGAGGCCTCTTTCTTAGACCTTATGTTTTCGGATCATACCCCAATGACTGTGGAGAATTTATTCCTAAAGGCGAAGCATTGTCATCTATTTAGATTTAATGACTATTTGGTTAATGTAGAGGGACTTAAGGATCGTTTGAGGGAAAGGGTAACAGTAAATGTAAATGACACTCTCCAATTCAAATGTATTCAGAAGCTAAAATTAATCAGGGAGGCCTTAAAGGCACTAAAGAAACAGACAAGGGAGAACACTTTTCAAGCTATATCATTAGCCAGAGGCAAGTTATCCTAAGTACAACATACTCTTTCCTATAACCTGGGGGATAGTTTCCTTTTACCTCAAGAGAAATCTGCTATGTTAGACTATTTACAAGCTTTAAACAATCATGCTAGTGTTATAGAGCAAAGGACTAGGGTGAAATGACTCAAAGAAGGTGACAAAAATTCTAAATTCTTCTTCAACTCAATAATTGCTAGGGAAAACTATAACTCTATAAAGGAAATTACTATGCCAGACGAGAGGAAGATAAGTAAACATGAGGAATTACTGAAAAAAGCTGAGAGATTCTTCAGAGATTTCTATATCTCTCGAAATACAACTGTGCACACTCAATTCTTAGATTTTGTTATTTATAACAAGTTATCCAATGAAGAGAAAACTTTATTCATTAGAACTGTTGAAGATTCGGAAATAGAGAATGTTGTCTTCCAAATGAATCTTAAAAAGGGTCCAGGACCTGATGGGTTCAATGAGTTCTTTTTTCAAAAATCATGGCTTGAGATTGGCTCGATGGTGAAAGTAGTTGTTAAATAATTCTTCTTCTCATGAACTCTTTTAAAGGAAATTAACAAAACCTATCTTTGTTTAGTCCCTAAACTAAGCAATCTAGTATCTTTGGAGGACTACAGGTGTATTTATTGCTCAAATTTCTCATATAAAGTGATTGTAAAGATTATTGCCAACAAACTGAAAAATGTCTTGGGGTCTTTGATTAGTGACAATCAAAATGCTTTCTTATAGGGCAAAAAAATAGGGGATAACATTTCCATAGTACAAGAATTGATAAGAAGTTACTCGAGGAAAAAAGCTCCAAAGAATTATACTTTCAAGATAGATTTTAAGAAGGATTTTGGCAGTGTAAAATGGAACTTTATATTGAGACTACTTGAAGTGATGGGTTTTTCAAAGGTGTTCATTAAATTGATTAAAGCTTGCATTACTACCCCTTCTTATGCTGTTATAGTTAATGGAACTCCAAAAAAAAAATTATTGGAAAAGAGGACTTAGGCAAAGGGATCCTATGCCTCCTTATTTATTCATATTATACATAGAGGCTTTAGCTTCTCTCTTGAAGTATAATACTGGCAGGAGTTCACAGTTTAAACATCATAGCTAGTGCAAGAAAGTCTCTTTGGTGAACTTATACTTTGCAGATGATCTTTTCCTATTCTCTAAGGCTAATGAGGCTTCTATCAAGCTTCTTATGGCTGCTTTGAACTAATTTAGCTCTATGTTTGGATTGCTTGTTAATTAAAATAAAAGCCACTTTGTTCTTTCTAAAAATACAGATCACATAGAAGGACAAGTTTCCTCCTTAACTGGAATGCTACGGAAATAAACTCCACTATGCTATCTAGGCTTATCAATCACTTCCAGAAGGATCCAATTTCGAGAATGTTACCCACTCGTTGAAAGAATTCAAAAGAGACTGTCTTCTTGGACCAACTGTGCTCTATCTTTTGGGAGAAAGTTACAACTAGTAAATTCTGTGCTTAACTCCATGGATACTTATTGGTCCTCGAATATGGTCAGGGTTGTTTTTAATATTTTATAGGCCCTGGGCAAAGTAATTTTTTTTCCTAATTTTGCCTATTTTTGGGCCCTAGCAAAGAATAAAAATAAGCAAAATATGGGTCTTTTTTGTTGCTCTTTATGAGGTCAAGAGTAGGCCCTATTTTGTTTCATTTTATTTTTTATGAGAATAAAAATATGTCTTATTTTATCATTTTATGAGGATGGGCCCTGGGTGGGTGTCCACCCTGCCCTTGCCCAGGGCTGGCCCTGAATATGGTGCTTGCAAGGGAAGTAATTAAATCATTAGAAAAGCTTATGAGAAACTTTCTACAAGGAGGAGGTGTCCCTGATAAGGGACATGCCAAGGTTAAGTGGATTGATGTCTGTAGACCTAAGAGGGAGGGAGGGAGGGGCTAGGAATTATTCCTATAAAAATGTCTAATAAAGCTCTCTTGATGAAGAAATTCTAGTCTATACTGCAAGGAGAGGACACCTTATGGGTAAAATAGCTCCATGCTTATGTCCTAAAAGGTCAAAGTACATAGACTGTTAACCCTAAGTCCTCCCACTCTTGGTTTCTATTATAATTGTTGAAGATAAAGGAGGAATTGTGTTCTGAAATTTCATGCAAGGTAGGGGATGAAGTAAAGGCTAGTTTTTGGTATGACAACTAGGCAAGAAATGGAGTACTAACCATGAATCAGATTGCTATTCAATCATTGAGCTACCGTCCCTTAACTACTAAAGTTAAGGCTTTTATTAGGGAGGGTTAGTGGGAGGAATTCTCAGCAGAAATTAATTACCTACAACCCACCTACTCCCCTAACTTATTGATACCTGACAAATACATTTGGAGAAACCACCTGCAAGTATTCACAACAAAAAGTTGTAGGGAATGCTTGTTTCGAAGAAATGTCAAAGTGGAATGGTATGAAGTGGTTTGACATAAAGAGCTAATGCGTAGCTCTTCATTCATCCTATGACTCATTACCTTAAGCAAGCTTAGTATTATGGATAGACTCTCTTTCCTGAATTCAAATGAGGTTTATGTCCTGTGTAATTCAAGACAAGAGAATAGGGATTATAAGTTCTTTGAGTGTCCCTTCTCGAAAGACATTTGGTCTTGGATAAGACAGAAATGTCTGTGGTCCCTAAGCACAATTCAATTCACAGTGATTCTATATTAGTTTAGCAGATTAAAGTCTATTTCTCATCCTAATTCTCTTATCAGCCTGCTTTCCTTTGCGACTTGCATTAAGGAAATATGGGTAGAAAAGAACATACGAAGATTTCAAAACATCAGTAGAAATTCACATCAGTTAAGAGAGTGCAATTTTTGCTAAAGTTAGAGAACATGTAATCTCTTCTAGCTCTATCAAGGAATGCTCATCCCAAAGGTGAAATACGAAGAAGAAGGAAATGGGTTTATGGATGATCGGTCTTACCTTTTAATCGCCAAAAGATAGGGGAGAGGGTTCATACTACAATATATAAGAAGATCCTATTTGTTGGGTCATCTGTCTCTAAGTTCATATACGGCGCCTCACGAGGGTGGAGATCGCAGAGGCTCCAACCCTAATATGGAAATGCTCAAAGGAAGATTGTAGGGATTGGCTTTGTGTTTTTCCCATTTTGGTCTAACGAGAGTCTTAATCTGTATGTGGAACGATGCCGATTTAGGGGACTTATTACTTGGGTGTAACGTAATTGTTCTGGTTAATGGGTGAGTCTTTTGTCTTCCCAAATTCTCTAATCCTCTTCTATCTTTAATCAATATATTTTTTAATTTCCAAAACAACATACTTGGAGGAGAATGAGAAGTAGTAGCCTTAGGATTTGACAAAAAACGATTTAAATCCAAGAACAAAACAACACATCCGAGACCCGCAAGTGCTGTGGTGGAGTGGCTGAGGCTCCTCCTCTCTTAACCAAGGTCTCGGTTTCAAGTCTTGGGAATGGAGTCGCACTTGTGAGAGAAAGTTTTGCCGCTTATATGGTCCAACCCGGCTCGAATCCGAATTAGTTGATTGCCCATGTGGCGTCGGATACTGGATGGTTTAACCGATAAAAAAAAACACATTCAAGGCTTTGACTCAAAAACCGTCGAGATTCTAAAGCTAACAACACGTGTTCGATGTCTGAAAAAAGTTACGATTGAAGAACAAAACGGCAAACTTTTTTGACTTAATTTACGCTGATGAGTGAAGAACAGAAGCTGTATGGATCAAAAACTTGGAATATGCTTCTATATCTCTTTATTTATATTTTTACTCTATTATTTCTCATAGTTTATGTTATTCTTTGGAACTCAATTACGTGTTGCATTCAAATCAATCCGATCAACCCACGAAAGATCGAAGAACCCTTTACAGTAGAAAAGGTGAATTTAAACATCTTTTTTAATCTTATATCTTATATTTAGCATAAACTTTTAATATGCAATATTTCGTTATTTAGTTTAAATATTTTTTAATATATTTTTAACTTATTAAATATTTAACATTGCAACACCTGTGGTTTATCTATTTGCAACTCTTTTTCTTTTAGTTCAATAAAATCCTAAATTCATTATATATAAAATTGAAGTTTATTTAATTTATATTTTAGCACTTTGAATAAATTACACTAAAAGAATAACTCACTTCCAAAAATATATAATTAAATAAATTAATTTTTGACTTTGTCATTTTAGTTATTGTATTCTAAAAAAAGTAAAATTTATTTGTATATAATTATTTAAGTGTCACAAAATTTATTTTATTTATTTAAAATAACATTTACTTAAATTTTTAATAAAATATAATAAAATTTTTAATTATTATATTTATTTTTAAATAATTATATTTGATAATTACCGATTACACAATTTAAACTTTATTGTTTTCACTTTCATATTTATTGTTGACAAGGCAGGAGCACCTTAAAAGCTAAATTCCTTTTTTCCCAAAGATATTATATAATAAATTGAAAAGGTGTTTAAAACTTTAAATTCTTATTCCTATCAACCCAATAAGCCAAAGACATCTTAGATTCTTAAAATTATAAAATCTTTTAAATTCAATCCTCAACAAAACGAGTCTAGATCTTCTATTCAATTTTACTCTATTTTATTCTGTCTTATGAAATCTCAGCCATTTATTTTACGGGTCTCACGCGGATCCTATGCGGATCTCACATAAATGAATGACTGAAATTTATTAGACACAATAAGACACCATAATATTGGACAAAAGATCTGGACTCCAACAAAACCAATCTTAATCCCTTCTCAAACATGTCCTTTCCATATTTGAAGAACAATAACAGTAATATAGGATTAGGAAAGTTCAATAGTAAGCAGCTTACAGCAACAGCAATGCAGGTTAATTTAAGAAGGTTCAATACTATACTATACTACGTGGCCTTGCCCCTAATAGAGACGACCTTTCCATATTTGAAGCATTACTATTAATGTTGTTGAGCTCATGTTCATGTCCCTTACCATATTGTGCCTATAAAACTTCTCTAGCTCTTAAGATTTAGTTCTCATCAACAAAGAACGTCGCGTCCCTAACTTTCTCTTCTCTTCATGTCAAGATTGATGATAGATCCACTCATTATTGGGAGAGTAGTCGGAGATGTGGTGGATCTATTTACTCCAACTGTGAAGATGAACGTAATCTACAGCTCCAACAAGCAAGTCTGTAATGGATATGAGTTTATGCCTTCTTCCATTACTACTAAACCTCGAGTCGAGATTGGTGGCGAAGACATGAGAGCTGCTTATACCCTAGTAAGTGCCCATTTCTTTAACATAAGCACTGTGTATGTCTGAAATTTATACGAAATACTGTTCTTTCTTGAGTGATCGTTTGTTTTCTGTTTCCAAGATCATGATAGACCCTGACGCTCCAAGTCCAAGTGATCCATACCTAAGAGAACACCTCCATTGGTATTACTCAAAACATATTCATAAAGCACATTCTCTTATGGTGTCTCTGATGATAACTCTTTTCATTCTCCAGGATGGTCACTGACATACCAGGAACTACTGATGTTTCCTTTGGTGAGTTGCAACTTTGTCAGTATGATTTTAGTATAAAACTAAAGGAAAGCTAAGTGGGTTTTGATCAAAAAACAGGGAAAGAGATAGTAAGCTATGAAATTCCAAGGCCAGTTGTGGGAATCCACAGGTACGTGTTTGTTCTATTTAAACAGAGAGGAAGACAAACAGTGAGGCCAATGTTTTGGAGAGACTACTTCAACACAAAAACATTCTCAGAAGAGAATGGATTGGGACTGCCCGTGTCTGTAGTGTACTTCAATGCACAGAGAGAAACTGCTGCAAGAAGAAGATGATCGTATCCATCTACTCTCCTGGTTTTGGGGTTTCGTTTCATAACTAGTGTATCAGAAAAAGTACTGTACACTGTACTTGTTAGCTAATATGAGGGTTGCTCTTCTATCCCCCTGGAGGATAGCTCAGGTCGTGTTTATCTGTATTGTAGTTTAATTTTCGTGTACTTCTCCTATGAGATATTAGTTAACAAAGCTTGAGCATTTAATAAATTACAAGAGGTCACTTAAGAGTCATTTTTTTTATAGTTTTTATAATTATTATGATTAATATTGTAATAATTAGTAATATTATTGATTTACATAAATAGTTTTAGACATGGTACTCGTAAAACTTATTAGAATAATTACTATAAAACTAACTATTAATGCTTCAACAAAAAGTATCATAATCAACATGTTATAATTTCTTATTTACAAATATAAAATTCTTTGTATTTTTTCACTAGTTCTGTTAAAATAATTTGGTAAGTATTCTTATTATCACAAGATATTGTTGCAATAATTTAAAATAAAAAAGTATTTCTTTTAAGAAGCATAAAGTTATCAAACATAACATTAATGATAACTAAGAGAAAACCTTTGAGTAATTAGTTAAAGCTGCTAATTTTAACCAAAATATCATAGGTTCAAATCAGGAAAATACGTCTTTGTAAAGAGTTCAGATCTTCTGTCCAATTTTATGATGTCTTATTATGTTTCATAAATCTCAACCATTTATTTATATAGGCTCCACATGAGTCCCGCATAAATAAACGTAAAACTCGCATAAATAAATGATTGAGATTTATGAGACAAAATAAGAGACCATAAAACTGGACAGAAGATCTTGTCTCCTTTGTAAAAGGATACAAAAGAAAACCGATCATCAATAACCCTCTCCAAATTGTGGATATATTGACTTTGACAAGATCTAAATAGATCTAATAATACGTAATCTAAACTCAAACTATAAAACTATTTAACATAGTGTGCGAGAAAAACACAGTTCGATGCTTTTGTAGTCGAAGAATTAGAATAGAGACATTAAGCCTAAACAAACCCATAGTTGTCGAATGAAAAGGGTAGCAGAAGACTAATTGTTCATTGATGACATCAATTACAATAGATCTATAGACCTCCCAACACCATTTTTTTACAACTCTCACCAAATATCTTAGAACACTTACAAGGATATCCAACTATTATGTATCAAAACCCAGATCCATGTCCATGCAGCCAGCCGAACAAAAAAATGGAAGCAAACATGGTCTCTAGATATCTGTCTGTGTGATGTGACCCATAAGAGGACGAAGACATCATCTCAGCGATCAGAATGTCAAATGTGAAAGTAATTATGCGTTTATTTCTGAATTGCATTGATGCTCTCTGCTGCAGCTTCTTCTTCCCCAGAACATGTTTGAGCATGTTGTTTTTTCCAGTCTTGGCTCTTCCATTTTGTCCTGGTTCAAGGATGTTTGTGAATGACGCTGGGTTCCGTCTTGTGTTTCTACCGCTCGTGGTTCAAAAGATGGGCACGGTCCATCATTGCAAGTGCACAAAGGAATGGTGACAGAAGGAAATGGGCTACAAGTTACTGGACAAAGATAATCAGAAGAAACAGAAGTCTTTTGAATCTCTGGTAGACATGATGGAGATTGCGGGTTTGCGTCACGAGAATGAAGCATGCATGGCGTGCAGAGAGCAAGGGAGAGAGGAAGCTTCATTTCCTTTGCTTGAGAACCAGGCAATTTAACGAAAGAAATGATGCCGTGCCTGCAGAGAGGACATGGGATAGAACCATGTGGACCCGCCATATTAGAAGGGATGTTGCTTGTTGAGCAAAGATAGAGTGCACATCTCACACAAAGCTCATGGCCACAACCTGATACGAGTATGAATTTTATCAATCAGATACACAAAGCCAGTGATAAATCAGTTACGCAATGCATTATGAAGATATATTTGCAGATGATATACTAGCCTTGTAAAAGGATTCAGATGATAAAGACAGTGCAGTCAAAGAAAGCGCATAGCACCATTCCACATCCACGACCAAGTATCAAAACTTGGTGGTATTTCCGGGCAGATAGTGTGGCCCAAATTATTCGAAAAGATAAAGAAAGTACTTAGTAGGTCTTCCTAATCGCATTTTTTACTATATTCCAATGTTATGCAAGTATCGTTTAACCAATGCAATATTTGGTCTTGATTAAGATAACTCAGAGATGACCACAATGAACATAGAATTATTTTTCCAAATTCCAAAGGTTTGATTATCCACATAGTCCGAAGCAGAGCATGGTTAATACAATGGTGTCCAGATTTGTAACTTTTCAGGATAAATCAAACATTATCACGATACTCATTTATCCTAATTATGTTATCCCGCTCAAAATAGCAATCATAGAGGTATCCGTCTGAACTGAACTGAGGCAAGAGAAATTCATGGTGACATTTCAGACTTGCAGTCAATGATTTATGTAACATCACGCATGAAGGAAGCGGAGTTAAAGGGTCAACAGAAATAATATTAAGAGTGAAGACTAAACGAACAAACCTTCTGCAGCTACATTGCAAACTCTCTCCAGGCAAACAGCACAAATATCAGGATCATCAGAGGCAGCTGTCGAGTACTGTATCCCACTCTCTCTGGAAGGAATAGTCAGTAGATATTACTGCTACTGATTTAAGTAAGAATTCATTAACTTCAATAATTCACATCAAAGATAAATTTAAGTAGGCTTATGCTAGTTGAGTTAATAACAATAAAATGACAATGTAAAACCATAACATGAGAATCCCTATCAATCAGTATCCTGACATTTCTATGAGGGATCATGTACGTATTTTTCCAGTGCATTAGATGCATGTGCACGGATATAGTTTTACTGCACCCACTGCTGTATCAATTTGCAGAGTAATTTACCTAGCAATGTTGATTACACTCAAAAGCGGTAACGATAAGTAATTAGAATGAGGAAATTGCGGAATGGTGGAGTTAGAATTTGGTATCAACAATGGTTCAAGCCAATGACGACCCCACATCCTGGCAACGTCAATAGGTAGCCACCTGAAAAAAGAGCACATTGTTTACATGGCTAGCTGTTTCCCAGAAGTACCAGATACTAGACAGCATATGCCACTTAGCCAAACAGAGAGAAAAAAAAAAGCAATTTACCCATTACAGTTTAATGTCATTCGAGAGGCACCTCTTGCAAGGAGGATCTGCAGAAATAGAGAAATCATCATTAAGAACCAACAGAATTATAAATAAATTCATGACCAATTTAAAGGCAAATCACTCTTGCCTGACAGCATTTCAAATTTCCCCCACAGGCAGCATAATGCAAAGGAGTGCTTCCAGCTCCTGCATGTGGACACATAAAAGGTGTCAGAAACCATAAATCACAAGAAAATGATTCATAAAGCAAACAATATCATAAGGCATAAAGATAAATGTACACCTATCAAATCCATAGTTGTGCCATAATGAAAAGTCACAGCTGATACATTTGCATGAAGATCAAGTAGAAGTTGTACACAATCAAAATATCCATTCAATGCAGCCATGTGAAGAGCAGTTATGCCACCGTCAGCTGCCTTATTTACAAATCTGGAGAGAGCACTGCAAGATAGATGATCCAAACTAAGAAATTACAATACATTAAACGTCAATGAAAGTTTTCTGAAATCAGAGCGTCTAGACCACATCAAAGGTTCACTCTTTTCAGAACAAGTCTTTGCCTTTGATCAAATTTATTTTTTATGCCGGAACCATCCCCTGTATTAACTTCTCTCTGAGTATGCAAGACTTCAAAAGGGGCACTGGGGACAAAGTCAGCCACAACTAGTCTTATACATCTAGTGTGGCCATTTACAGCTGCAAAGTGCAGAGCAGTTCGTCCACTGAGATAATCCGCTCGTGTAACCTAGACAGAGAAATAGAGCCATCAATTACCCAATTCCCAAATCAAGTAGCAAATGCAAATGAAAACAAGAAGCTAATCCAGCAGCATCAATTTAAACAGTAGCAAAAAAAGCAGAAAAGCGAAAAGGAACTCACATTACATCTGAAAAGAAGAAGAGTCTGTACAACTTCCCAGTGACCATATCGACAAGCTTGCATCAACGCGGTCTTCAAACCCGACCACAAAAAGAAAATAATGACAGAATTTATTAGAGATTGATCCATTTAGCCATAATTCAGATCTTACCGTCATATTGAATTTCTCACCCGAATTCAAATTATAGAAATGATCGTAGGCAACAACATGAAAATCGAAAAAAAAAAAAGAACAGAAAAACTGAAGTAGAATCAAATCGATAAAATCCAGCTCGATTCTTTCAGTCTGATGCTTAAAAACTATTGAAAAGCTATACCTGACCACAGTAATTCCTCGAGTTCACGTCAGCTCCATTCTCGAGCAAAAGCGCCACAATCTACATAAACATCTCCCAATTAACCAGAAAACCTCAAAATCGAACCAAAAATAAGCTATAGTTATCAGGAAAAGGATCACCTCATCGTGACCTTTGGCGGCGGCGAAATGTAGCGGAGAATTGAGGCCACCGAAGGTGGAGTACTTAGCCAGACAAGGATTGCAATCCAGAAGCATCTTCGCTTCCACCAAATCGCCATCTCTCGCCGCCGACACCAGCCTCTCGCCGGAGGCCGAGCAACCAAATGAATTCCCCATCTCTCTCTCTCTAGACTCAACAACACCGTTTACGGCTTTCTTCTATCGTCAAGAATTTTCCTTTCCTTTCCTTTCCTTTCCTTTCCTTTTACACTTCTGCTTTTTATTTTTTTATTTTTTAATTGTCATGTAGTCAAACGGGGTTTGACCATCCGAAAAGCTTGTTTATATTGTAATAGCACACGTCTACTGATTGGAAGCGGTTGCGTTGGCGCAATCTGATTGGATCTCAAATCCTTTTTAATTAATAATTATCAATCAAATCCCGTCGTTTTAATCGGGTGTTTAACCATCCATCAAAAACTATGCTGATGACTGTTCGATTAAACCTCAGCGGGATTAGGTGGAGATTTGGTGGGGGATGTGGGCCGTCGGATTTGGCTTCTTTCACATCTACAAGGAGGGACATAATAGCAAAATCCAACTCTTAGAGTAAGGACAAATTGCAAATTCACAAAACAGCAGGGATTTTCTATTTTAATTATTAAAAAAATGATGAATGAGTGTTGCCAACGTAAGATTCTCTCTGTCATAGAAAGAATGTATACATTTGTTTTTTCAAAAAATTTAAAGGTTTAATTGGTTTTATACTATCATAAAATTAATTAAAAATAAATAATATTTAAAAATTATCCTTAACTTAAAATTTAATTAAAATAAAATTGTTAAATAAAAATTAATTAATCAATTAATTTATAAAATTCGACTAATTAACAAATAAAATCAATGTTTAACAATAAAATTAATTTAAGTAAATTAAATCGAAAAGTTGAAAACTAAATTAAACCGTTAACCAAATCAATTCAATTTTTTAATCACAAGTCTCTTCAACAAGAAATTTGTTTTAACATGATAAATACTATAATTAGGGGTGAGCATTCGGATAATTCAGGCTCAATTTTCACTGTTCGGGCTCAGCCTAAATTATCCGAAATTTTTTTCCCTTACTCGGCCCGAACCTGAACTTTCAATTATCAGAACTTACCCGACCCGATTTACCCGAATTACCTATTTACCCGAATTACCCTAATTACCTTATTTCATAATTCTTTTAAACCTAATTTGAGTAATCGGGCCGGCTCGAATTTTTTTAGAATTACCCGTCCCGACCCGAAAATAATTCGGGTAATACCCGGGTCGGCCCGAATTATCCAAAATTTGGCATTTGCTTACCCGAATTAATTCGGGCCAGGTTGGGTAATTGAGCCGGCCCGAATAATTCTCACCCCTAACTGCAATAAATACTTTTTTTGAAATTAAAAATAAAAAAATTTACATTTAGGAAGTGTGTCTCTCTCTCAAGTGTGGAAGGCCACTTGATTCGCAGAGTACAAGAAGTTTGCAGAAACGATGACGTTCAACAAAAATACCTAACATTTGTCAATTAGGATAAAACGAACCATATCTTTCTCGAATCTTCGAACTTTTACTCGATTAAATCGAACAATTGACGATGCTCTGATGCTATGGAGGCGATACTTGCAATAGCTCCAAGGAATATTCTCTTCTCCATTCTACGTTCAACCAGCGACTCTTCTCAAGTAACCGACTCCATCTTAGACATTACATAAATAAATATTGAACAGAAAGTGATGAATTCGATATATATTATAAATTATTTATCCAATATATTTCTAGAGAATATTGAATTCATTACTCAATTATAAATTGTGTATTTAATATATTTGTAAAAATATGTATTCCAAAAAT
>JANZLX010000006.1:34379454-34391195 GCA_025531955.1 Erythroxylum orinocense | reverse complement strand
AAAATAGGGATATGTTGTTTTTCTGTCGAAGAAAACTTGTTGTCAAAATTTAGAGAAACGATGTTTTCTGATTTCTGTAAAACTGTTATAGCTTTTTTATTTTCAGAAACAAAAAATCACAACAGAGTAAACTAAACACGTTTTACTTACCTGTTTTTCTTTTTACTAAAACGACAACAAAAAATAGAAGAAAAAAAAAGAAACAAGCAGCCCTTAGATTAGACATGGGCTATAACACATATTTTTGGCCCAATTGTTGCCAAGAGTCTAAATTGGCTTTATTGAATTCAAACATAAATAATTTTAAAAAAATGGGATCCAACTGTTTAATTTTTTATATATTTTTAAAATTTTAAAGTCAACATATTTGATGCACAAAACTCTTCGTTTTGCGAGAATATAAGAAAGGTCATAATATACTGAACTTGCCTTTTATATTTTTATAAAAATGTTATTTTTCGTTACTTAAACTTGCGAACTTATGAATACATAAGTATAAGCCTTTTTGATAAACTTAACAGAGTATACATTCACTCATTTAATTTATTTTTGCATATATATATTTTGGATGAATTTTGAATTGTTTAAAATTTTGATATATTTAAAAGAATATAAATTCATTCAGTGTGTATTAAAATTTTAAATTTAATTTACCTCAAATACATATACATATATATAGTCACGTGTATATGATATTTTTGATGAATTTTGAGTCAATCACTAGTGTGCTCCAAAAGTTATTATTAATTATTAAATTAAGACTATTTACATTTAATTTGAATTTAGTTCAAAATTTTTAAAGATAAATTTACGTATTATTGAATCTCTTTATATTTCACGAATCAGTAAGATTGTTACTATTGTTATCGTAATCATGTTTAATTGTCCAATTTAAACTTTTTAATATCAAAACAGCGATAATTATTTTTGTAATAAATTACATGTTTTTAATAATTTTAAATAGTAAACTTTTATTTCAAAGCAAAAGCATCATCAAATAACGAGTAGTAACTTAATCATCATTCATTTTATGTAAATATTAAAAAGAAAACTTTCACAAAATAACCGCCTCAGACAAAATTTTTGAAAGTGATACCGAAACTGACTTTAGCAACGAATCGAATCGAGTAAAACAACTTTGTACTATGCATAAAATCCAACTGAGATCTCATGAAATCCCTAAATACGACTGTGTTCTGACACTGTCCTTTTCAGTGAATTCTTCCGAGAAAATGAATTGACAGAGATGAAGGGACCAAAATGTACCTGGAACGTGTACTGAACCAAAAACGGCAGCACAGGGAAGGAAAAATAAAGATGGCGTCGCCCGGACTCGAACCGGAGACCTTCAGTGTGTTAGACTGACGTGATAACCAACTACACCACGACACCTTTTGCTTCTGCAATTCAATATATTATATTTAACTATTATTGTATATAGAGAATTTCAAAGTTAAGTATACACCTCTCAGGCTTTTACGACGTAACAATGAATGATTTTAAATACCATTAATATAATAATAAGTGTTGTTTTAGAGGGATTTTAATTATTTAAAATAAATGTCGTTTATGACTTTTATGCATATTTATAATTTTACTTTTAAAATTACCCTTTATTTTCTCTCACATTTTAATTACACAGATTATACATACTCCCTCTGATTGATAATAAGTGTCGTTTTAGATACATTTTAATTATTTAAAATAAGTGTCATTCTTGATTTTGTATGCATATTTGTAATTTTACTTCTAAAATTGACCTTTAATTTCTCTCTCATCTTAATTACATAGATCATAATTTCAAGGCAATTTAACATGCAAAATTCAAGTGATAAAATAATTTCTCTCCTCATAAGATAACTTCATAGGAGTATTAATAAGGGTATATTTATAATTTTATTAGCTTTTTTAATAAGTGTGTATTTTTCTAAAACAACACTTATTATGAATCGGATAGAGTATTATATTTTCAAGGCATCAGATATTTCATTAACTTTCTTAATAAATGTGTATTCCTCTAAAACGACACTTATTTTCAATCAGAGGGAGTATTTTTTTTAATGTAAGTTTAATAAAACTTTTTAAATTTATTTGATTATAAAAAATCAGTTCGACATGAAATCAGCAAAAAATAATGTGATTAAGGTTATACATTTCGAGTCTTGTAACAAGATTTGAACACCACAAAGTAAGCCATAAATTTGAAACTTATATTAAGTTTACATAGCAAAAAAAAAAGTTTGAATTAAGATTCAAAATTAATTGATTAATTTGAATTCTTGTTTCAAATCAGACTAGTTATGACAAATCAGGTCAATCAAATTCGAAATTAGCATAACAAAATATGCTTGATGCTATACATTACAAGTGTTGTAAGAACATTTGAACACAATTGACTAAATCATATCCACCTGACACACTTACAAAGGCCTGAAGGAGGTTCGGTTCATCAAGAGCAATTTCTGACAATGGACAAATAATTACAACACGAAGCATCCACACAGTGAAGAGGAAAGATCAAAAGAAGAATAGTGAGAAAAACGCCAACTGTGTCATCTTAAAGTGGAAACACTCCCTAGTCTATGCAAACGGCCAGAAGCTACGTAACCTCGGCTCCTAAAGCTGGTATTTTGAACAAAACTCCTCTCTGAATAGTTATCTGCATCACCAAAACCTTGAAAAGATCTTCCACTTGCACTATATAGCCTCTGCCTCGGAGCACTCTGCGACCTAACTTTAGCACGATAAGATTCAGTGTTAGCCATGTAGTTTGGATAACTTGAGTAGCCATTGAAGTATCCGAACATGCATTCGCTCTTTGTAGGTGTGAAAGGACTTCTTCTGCAACTATTTCCAGGTCTAGACGAGGCAGAAAGTGGTCGGGGACTGTTCTCTGCAGGAAGCTTAATAGAACTTGGCGGTATATTTAATGGAGATTGGAGCACCGTGAGGTTTTGATGATTATAATGTGAACCCAAGACGTGAGCTTTTACCTGAGGCTTCCAAGTATCTACTTCCAGGATCTTGTCACTCTTGTGATCATCTGCACATCCGTTTCTCGCCGGACTCTGCTCATTGTTCCACAAATTTTCTTCCATCCACCGCTCTAACCAATCTGAACCAAACTTTGTCCCGGCTTTTCCGATGATGTCCCCAAGGTTTGAGCTCGATCCACATCTCTGCATTGAATTTAGCAAACTCCTTATCAACTCGGGTGAACGAATGTGCAAACAGTAAAAAACTAAGAAACTGACAAGAATGAGAGCTCACAGTGTAATGAGAACGGGAGGACTTGCTAGCAGAACGCCAAGATTCTGATAAGGAAGAACGAGTAGCACGAGCTCGAGCCTGCACTCTCACCAACGTCTGCATGCGTCTAAGCATATCTGCTGTTTGCTTTCTCACGATATGACCCCTAACTAGTGCCTGAAGCTTCACTAACGCCTTCAGAGCTCTCAGAGCCCTCCTTGCCTTTTAGTATCAACAAGTAAACACCAAAACAGAGAAGATCAGATCTCCATGTCATAAGGTATAATGATTTTAAGTCATATTTAATTAATTCTAATTAAAAATAAAAATTTTGATTTAAAATTATTATATTAGTGGTATTTAATAAAATATTAAAAGTGTGAGAATCAATGCATGTGGGCACCGAACTCACAACCTGTGGGCTTCTTGTCTTTTCTGGAGAACTCTGTAGACTCACGAACACGGAAGAACAGTGTGAAATCAGCAAACAATTATGACCAGCAACCAGAGAAGACAGACAACCTCATCACACCAGTGTTGACTACGAGTCAACACAACTCTACACACCACCGACTTCATGTAACAAGTGTTCGATTTTAGTATTAAATATGTTATTAAAATTATTATTTTATAATTAAAAATAACACGTATACACCGGGAGGGAGGAGAAAAGGAGACCACTTCTGTCCAGTTTTATTCTGTCTTATTTTATCTCATGAAATCTCAACCATTTATTTTGCGAGCTCTACATAAATTCTATATAAGACCTACATAAATAAACGATTAAAATTTATTGGAAATAATAAGACATTAAATCAGATAAAAGCACGACATCAGACACGTGTGAACAGAGGTTAAAAAAGATGCTTAAATGCAAGAAAATGACATGCTCAGAACCGTACAAGAGAATAAGGACTGGTCGCTTTGGGTCATGATTGTGATATCACTCCAACAAACTTACTGTCGGCGCTCATATTCTTAACCATTTCTTCCCCCTTTTTTAAAACTTTATCCTTCCTTTTCTCTTTTTAAAGTGCCTTTTAATGTCATTTATTTAATAATAAGTAATAAAATAAATTGATTACAATCATATAAATATCTTTTAAAAGTAAGAATAATTCAAAAGGCCAAAAGATACTTTAAAAAATATGAAACAACAACATCGGACAGTATGAAACATATAAACACTCACATATATATATTTTATTATTCAGCAAAAAAAGAAATTTTAATTATATTTTTTGTATTAATTATGATATTAATCAAGCTTGATTAAGGAAAAAAATGGAAAATAGCTTAAATTACAAAATTAAATAAATGAATTAGAGTAAATAAGACTAACCAAATAACCGCGAAAAGCCGATTGGATCATAACCGCCGCCAGCTCCACCACTCTCCGAGGACGACTCCCACTAGCGGTGGTGGTCGCAGGAGCAGCAGCGCTGGTCAACCTGACGACGTTGGCAGCAGCTTGAGCCGCCGCGAGTGCAGCCTCTGCGGCTGTGGCTGCGGCCGCAGCGACGGCTATGGCGTGCTTGGTAGCGTCCAAATTATCATCGAACTGATTTGAGAAGGGTTCGGCCTTGTGCGTAGCAGCGGTGCTTGAAGATCTAGAGAAGCTCCAGCGCTTCTTTTCCTTGGCCGGAGACGAGGTTTCGGTTTTCTTGGCGCCAAAAATTCGCCGGAAGAAGCCCATGTCTCATAGCTTTTGTGTTAGGAACTTCGGACAATAAAAGACGTCTTTAGAGTGAGCACAGAACTTAGGTAAGCTCTTTAGCTTTTAAGGAATGAGGTGTGGAGGAATTTGGAGAAATCTGTCCCACTCGCATTCGCTAAAGTTGGTGGACCACGCGCTAAAACTAACATGAATGCATGATAGCCTTCATTAAATGCCATATTTGTCCTCGGATTGTGTCACTTCATCTCATTATTAGCCATCTGAATGCTGATAAGCCCATTTTGTTTTAGTATTAGTGAGCCCATCTTGACAAAGAAAGCGAATAACTACTATGAAACATTACATTCTGTCCAAAAAGGGCGGGGACCAAAGGGAATAGGAGAGGAATGGGGAAAGGGGAAGTTTCATAACTTGTTTGATTTTGAGGTTTAGATTGCATGTTTCTGAAACTTTACATGTGATCATATAACAGATACGAAGAAAATGGATTTTGGAGATCAAATTTCATGTCCTGATGTAGTGGTAAAGTTTCAGCATTATCCAGGTTCTTATATTCAATATGTATAATGTTTCAGGTTGATGATGATGATGATGATTTCCTTCCATTAATAAGGTCTTTCCCAGATAATTACCAGGTTAACTGTTGCTTCTTGCATTATTTATAGGATTCAGGAGTTGAAAGCGAAATTTCAGCATAAGTTCTAACCAGAAGTAATGTAATTTTATTCTTGAGGAGCTTCAGCTTGGTTGCAGATAGGGTTACATTTGAAGAAGGAAACTAAGAAGAAAGAAATTAGTAACAAAGAACTAGTGTTTAGAGCTCGAACGTGTTCCTTTCAAGAGCATGACGCTCCGGCATTATTCACTGGTGGTCACTCCTCTACTGTGTCCTCCATTTATGTCTGCAAAAACAAGTGAAGTAAGAGTGTTGGATACCTTTTTTGGATTGAGGATGACCAACATTGATGCAATGAAACCTTACCCTTGTTTAGGATTAAAAAATTTTGAAGATAAGTTGCTTACCGTAGGACAATTAAGTGGTGGAATGTTGCACTGAGATGGAAGACGAGCGGCAATCTGGATGGTGGTGCAGAAACAGTCCTGAGGAACTGCCTGAAGAGCATTACAGCAATCAGGACTCGGATTGGGGTTGGATGTTCCAGGCACCAAAAATGGTGCACATACGTTGAGGTTGTTAAGTTGAGTTGAGCATTCCTGAGCACCAGCAAGTTGAGTCTGCAAGGGAAGTGCAATGACCAAGAGAAGCAACAGTGAAGTAGTTTTCAAGGCTTGAGAGATAGGGGACGTGAGAGCTGCCATTTCTGATCTGGGACGATTCTCTTCTTGTTGTGTTTGTTCTATCTGTGTCATTCTCCTGCAGATTTGGCTCAATTTATACATGGTGGCTCAGTGGATGTCATTGACTAGTTACGTGAATCACCTAATCTCAAATTTGGTTTATCATCAAGGAAGTGTTGTGCTTTAGATAGTTAAAAAGATAAAATTACACGATTGTATGATAATATCTAAATTAAATATAAAATTTCAGTATAATCTTAAAATTAAATAAAAAATTTTTCAAAAATTTAAATTTCAATTAAATTTGACTTAAAGAAAATTTAACACTTTAATTTTGAATCAGACAGATGCTAAACTTAACTAACATCTGGGGTATCATTTGTAAGGATTCTCGTTAGGCAGAGATTGGCTTCAAGCTACATTGATTGCCTTTCACTAACCTAAGCAAGAATCATCATGATCAAGAACAATGAAGAACAAATAAGGTGGGGAAGGAAAAAAAGAAACATCATATTCATATAGATTATAAGCAATCAATCTATATATAAAAAGAAAAGATTTCCTAAGATGTATTAATCCCGTATTGATCGGATCCTGCAGGGGCTGTCCAATAGGACTTCACTGCAAAGAGCAACTTCTCCCTCACAAGAGGTCCATCTTCATGATCAACAATCTGACTCTCCCAGTGCAGTCCATCTGTTACTCTCTTGATCTTCACCAACAAATCAACATCTTCTCTGATGATCACACCTCCTTCAGGCCTCAAAATCCTATCCATCTCTAACAGAATATCTTCCATTTCACATCTGTAACAAGCCATTCACATCAGTGGTTTCGTAACATTTCTCTAGTTTATGTAATGGTTCCTAGTGTATGATATGAGATTTTTAGTTACCTGCCCTCGTACAGGCTGAAGACTGAAGCAGCATGGATCAGATCGTAAGTTCTTGGGTAAGTAGACATTGCTTCGCACCTGAGATTAAAGAATTGAGAACAAAACCAAGTTTCTGTAAGAACCCAGATTAGTTTTTACCAAAAGAGTGGATTTGAGTTCAGGTTTTACCAATCCTGATAAGTTCCAATCAATCCTCGTTCATAAATTGCTCCAAGTGTGTTAACTTTGGCTTGGACAGGAACAGTGTTCATCACCCAGACCTTGTCATTAACAAGAGCTGCAGAGAATCCACCCAAGTAAGCGTTCATGTCCAAAAGGTTTCGATACCTTCCAGGTTGTCCTAACTGGTTGTTCACTGTTTTGTAATAAGACAATCTCCTGTTCCAGAGTTGTGTATCTTTCTGAAAATCTTCAGCTTTCACTCCCTCTACTGTTCCTCTCATGATTCTTGGCGGAATAGCATTCAGTCTCACGGGCCACTTGGCCAACTCTCCACCAGCAACTTCTTGATTGCTTGACACTTCAGGTAAATTCGTCAAGCATGTCTCCAGCTTTGAGTACCTGCAAAATTGACTTGGACTCAGTAACTCAAATAAATTCATCAGGAAAGAAAATTTTGAACTTACCAAGCTTTGTCAGGATCCTGTGTCGCTGTGCAGAGAGGTGGGTTCTGCGTAATCTTCCTGTTAACTTTACAATTCATGTGATTAACAGGCTTTTGCCAAATAGCAATATCATCTTTCTCTGCAAACTTCTTCCAACACAAACTCTTAGCCACATTCTCGATTCTAGTTTGCTCACCACTCAAGTCCTCCTTCGTTCGCTCCCAACCTTTCCAGTATTTTCTCCAACGGATCGGAGGACCTGACAGAATCCAGTACCCACCAGGCCGTAGAATTCTATCCACTTCAATCAAGTATTGCCCATCTGCTCAATTAGATAGCAATAGATTTGATCACAGACATGTTCTAGCTTCTGATAATGTAACAGTTTTCATCAGAATAAACACACAAATGTACCTGACTCGGCCCAGGGAATCAGGCATCGAGAGCAATGAGCCATGTCGAATGCTCTGGACGGATATGGAAGTCTCTTGGAGGCTATAACTCCTATCAGAGCAGGAACTCCACGTTCCAGTGCGAATTGCACCTGAGCTTCATGTGTGTCTCTTGGCGCAAACGACATTGTCAGGATGTTTCGTGACATAAGATATGCTCCCCAGCTCGCCACCTGAGTAAATTTCAGTATTATCTTTTAAGTCTCATTTTGAAAGAACCATTGATGCATATAATTAGAGTTCGGTTGATTCCTCGTATAAGGGTTGGATTGCATAGCTAAACAATCATATTCATGCTTGAATCCAATTAAATATAATTTACTCAACTCTAGTCAAATCTTAATACTCTTAAGTCTATAATTATAATTTAGTCTAGTAATTGAATTTATTCTATCAATTTTAAATTAAGTTAAATTAAAGCAGATTTTAACTAATTTATCATTTTTGTTAGCAATCCAATATCATATAGAACATCTAAACTTTTAATCTCATTATCATTCTAATAATCAATGAGTAGAAGATTCATCAGATTTGACCGGTTCCACCGTAATAACCTTGCACTTTCTAATCTTTCAGTTCAATTTATTTTAATAACTTTTATTATTAAAATTTTATTTATTTATTTATCAATTTTTGTTAACTAATAAATTTTTATAAACTAAAAAAATTAATTAATTTTCATTTAATAATATTTTTAATTAAACTATAAAGACAATTTCTTTCAATCATATTTAAATTTTTTAATTTTATTCAATATTTAGTCAATTTTATAACGGCTTAATACCGGTTGAACTTTTTATCTTACCGATTTAACTTACAGGTCGGTTTTTAAAACATTACTAATAATAATTTTTAGTGTTGATTTTGTCTATATTGATTCTAAAAGATTTGTTAAATTCTGCTCTAAATTAATTATGAATATTTGAATTAAACTCAAATTTATTTAAATTAAGTTTATTATTTTAAATCGAACTAAAATGTCTATTTTATCCTTCCTACTAGCAAATTAATGTCATAGAAAATCTAAAATTTTACACACCATTACCATACTAATAAAATATATTAGTTTGAATTGGTAATCTCTTACAATCTCCACTGTCATCCTTTCCAAGAAAAGAAAAAAATAAATAAATACCAAATTAAGCAAATAGAATATTTGAGAGATCACAAATCATAATTAAGAACATAGATAAATATGGTAATAAAGTAATTAAGAAACCAGATAAATATGGTCATAAAGTAATTAAGAACGTAGTCTTACCCCACAGCCAGTGTCAACCGCGGTTCTAATGGACCCGTCTTTGAGATTTATCAACTTTCCAATATCGTCGATATATGCGTCGGCGCCGTTCGGGAACATGGTTCCGCCACCGGGAAATCTGAACCGTTCACCCTCGTACCTGATCCAATTCTGAACTGCCTTCTCTACCGTTAAATGTTTGTGTGGCACGTTGGCGTACCAAGCGTAGTCTCTGCTTCTCGGCCACGGGAAAGGGTTTTTGTACCCGTACGGAGCCGGAATACGGCACTTCAGAACCTCGTCTTTTGAGGGGCAGTGTCGTTCTCGGTATATTAAGCGGCGTCGGTTAAATTTGAGTGATCTTTTCTCGTCCTCGCATGGGGTGTACTCGCTTAAGCTCAAGTTGCATGGTGGGTAGGTTTTCGACTCTAACGAGGACAACACAGTGGTTTCATCGTCGGCGACGTGGTGGGACGAGAAGTCGAGGGGTTTCTCGAGTTTCTCTGTTCCAGATGTGTCTTTGGTGGGGTTACATGGGATTGCGAAGGTGTCTGTAGCGGTTTTGGTGCTTGTCCGGAGGGTGACACCGCCGTGTTGCCAGGCTCCGAACAAGTAAGATAAGGTACAGAGAAAGAGAGTCAAAGCTAAGGAACATAGGTTGGTGGTTTTGAAGAAGAAGGGTGAGGTTGTCTGAGGCTTTTGGGGCTTGGATGTGGAATGGTATTGTGTGAAACCAGCCATGGATGTGCTGGTCTTGAGAGTTGATCAATAAGTACAAGTCAGATCTCTTGCTTGCCTTGAGAAATATGAATATTTATTATGGTGCAGAGAAGAGTTGAAGACGGACAAGTTCTCAGTACATAGAATAAAAAAGGTAAAAAAAATCTAATATTGGAATAGTCACAAAAAGAAGCCATTGAATGCTTAAACAAGAATGGCGTTAAGTGTGATTTGGGGGAGTGTTTTCTAATTAAGTAGCTATTTACGAGCAGCAGTAGGTATTAAAAATGGCAATGCACGATTTCCATCTATATGCGTTTAACTGCGCATCGATATGCCTACTTTATAGTCCCAATATGGTATGACCCAAATTTACTTAGGCTAAGTTTCGGATTTGTTAAGAGTTTGATTTAGTTTTCTTATTTATCAAAAAAAGTTATATACTCCTTCCTGTTCAAAATAAGTGTCGTTTTAGAGGGATGTACACTTATTAAGAAAGTTAATGAAATGTCTAATATACTCTTATTAATTATATGTTAAAATGCCTTAAAAATATAATTTTTGTAATCTTTGTAATTAAATTGTGAGAGAAATTAAAGGGTAATTTTAGATTTAAATCATAAATAAGCCTAAAAAGTCATAAACGACACTTATTTTGAATAATTAAAATCCCTTTAAAACGATACTTACTTTAAATAGGAGAGAGGACTTTATAGTGTACAAAAATAAAATAAAAAAAAGAGTAGAAATTCGGCTCTTTCAGGTGAATGAGCGTGACATTAATGCATACAATGTTTCTGCATTAATTTACAGGAATTTAATTAAGTACAATACGAAAGATTAAAAAATAAAAAACTTGGAACTACCAAACGTCAACTCACCGGTAAATTATATAATTTTATTATGTTTGATGAATGTGACACTAGTTTTTAATTCACAAGTTGGCACAATTAAATTCCAACTAGCATGTGAGGGAAAAAAAAAAAAGGCTGATTAGGGATGCCTAATGTACACAATCTTAAATTTGTATTTTTACAACAAAAAAAAACTGTTTTCGTTATTTAAAAGTAAGGCTTTCTTATCACAAAAGAAACGAAAGAGTAGTTTAATTGAAAAAATTATTTTCTTTAAGAACTTTCAAATTTAAGAGTTTGAAGGTTTCGAGTCTAGTTAAGCTTTTGAAGGATGAATAAACAATTTTTTTTACCACAAAAGCTTTTTCAAAGAAAAATAAGTGTTTGATTATAAAATAAAAAGTACTTTTTTAGTAGATATAAATTTTTTAGTAGCTAAAATACAATTTTTTAAGAAACTCAAATTTAAAGCTTAAAAAAATATTTTTTAGATCAATTATTGAGACTATTTTTTAGTTTCATTTGCTCTTATGTTTTACACATAATTCTCACAATACCCACAAGCCCATCTTTACGTTTATTTTGGGAATTATATAATATTATTTAGCTTTTTATATATTTTAATATTTATTTTTTATATTAGTTTTACTTATGTTATGATCCATATAAAAAATTTAGTTAGATATATTTTCATTTATGTTTCATATGGTTTAAAATTATATAATAATTAATATATTGTGCTTTGCATA
>JANZLX010000006.1:34348294-34361556 GCA_025531955.1 Erythroxylum orinocense | reverse complement strand
CAGCTGCGTGATATTGCAAACCAAACACATCAACTTGGGAAGAAGTATTCTAATATGAAACTAGTCAAGAAAACATTAAGATCATTTCCTCTGAGATTCATACTGAAAATTGTAGCCATTAAAAAAGCTCATGATATTAATGAGTTGTCTTTGGATAAAGCGATCAAGATTCTCACAAACTTTAAGATGAATCTATTGAGAGATAAGCATGAGAAAAACAAACGATTGACGTTGCAATTTGATGTTGGTAAAGTCGTGAATGATTTAGGAGATGAATTTGATGAGAAGGAAGATATGGTATTATTAACGAGAAATTTTAATAAATGGTTAAAGGAAGTGAAGAAAGATAGACCCAAATTTATGTAGAATAGTGGGAGTTCATCAAACAATAATTTCAAACAGCAAGCAAAAACTCAAAGAGGTGAAAGGAAAGTAAAAAACATTCAATGTTATAAATGTCAAGGTTTTGGACATATGCAAGCAGAATGTTCTAATACTTTTAAGAAGAGAAAATGGAAGTCTTACGTAAGCACTTGGAGTGAAAATGAATATGAAAGTGAGTATAGTAGTAAAGAAGATATTGTAAGTATCATATTGCGTTAGTTGCTTTGAACAACAGAAGTTCGGTTGTTTGCTTAGTAGTAACCAAAGAAGAAACTGACCACGAAAACACAGATAAATCAGTCTAATAGTGACTTAGAATACAAAAAGGAAGAAATTTGCAAGGCTTATGAATTAAAATATGCCAAATGGGAAATGTGTAAGTAAAATGAAAAGCTAAAAAAAGGAGAATTCTATCATGAAGAATGACATTCAAAAACTAGAGAGAAAGTTGGTGTCAACAATAGGCGAACTTGATGAAACAAAGCTAAAACTGGTCAATACTAAAAAAGAAATAAGAATATTGAATGGTGGTATTGAAAAGTTGGAACAATTGCTGGAAATTAGTAAAAGCAAAGTTATTGCCTATAAAGGTGAATGTTCTAAGTTGAATGATGAGAAAAATGGCAAAGATAGATTCATTAAAAGATAAAATTTAAGGAGGGATCAAAAGTTTGTACCTATATGTCACTTTTATGGTGTAAACAGTCATATAAGGCCAACTTGTTATAAGTCGTTCCAACTGATATTTTATAGAGAGCTCAAAATAGAAATTCCAAACATTCATTTTGGGGAATTTCCAGTAGAAACCAACGTTACCAAAGTATGACTTGGGTTAGAAAAAATCAACTACAAGCACTTGTGGCTTTTAAATCCATACATGCTACTCAAAAGGGATGGCATTTTGACAGTGGGTGTTCAAGACATATGACAGGTGAAAGAAGCTACTTGATGGACTATTAAAATTGTATGGATGGCCAAGTTATTTTTTTATGATAGAAAAAAAAGCTACTGTCATTGGAAGAGGGACCCTTTACGTGGATGGACGGCCTAACTTCAAAAATGTGCTTCACGTGGATGGTTTACAAGCTAACTTGGTAAGCATTAGTCAACTTTGTGATGATGGATTATTAGTTAAGTTCATCAGTGATGAATGCAAGGTGTTAACCGAACAAGGGAAACGTTTAGTGAGCGACATATGGATTTGATCCTAGATCTTGGAACAAGTTCGGCAGATAATTTCTATATGTTATAGGTCACTACCTCTTACAAATCAACCTCATATGATGACAATATAAATCTGTGGCATCAAAAGCTTGGTCATTCCAACTATGATCTCATTAACAAGTTGAGAAAATTCGAAATGGTGGGAGGCTTGCCCGTGATAAACAATGATGACAAGACTATTTGTAGTGCATGTCAAACGGGTAAATAAATGAGAGTGCCACAAAAATGTTGGTCTTAACGTAACATGTTAGTATTGATGGAATGAGATATTTCTTGACAAATGTTGATGATTACTCTAGATAAACTTAGATAGCCTTCTTGAAAGAAAAATCAGATGTATTTAAGACATTTAGAAGCTTATGTGTACATATTACAAATCAAAAAAATATGACATCGTTGAGAATAAGATCTAATTATGGAAGGGAGTTTGAGAATGTAAGTTTTAACGATTTCTGTGACAAACATGGTATCATGCAAGAGTTTTCAACACCTAAAACTACACAACAAAATGGATTTGTTGAGAGGAAGAATCGAACTCTTCAAAAGATGGCCAGATGTATGTTGAATGGGAGAAAAATATCAATAAGGTTTTAGGCTGAAGCAGTAAACACGACATGCTACATATGCAACAGAGTTCATCTTAAAAACATCTTGAACAAGACACCTTATGAACTATGGAAGGGAAAGAAATTAGATATTAGCTACTTTCGTTTATTTGGCAGCAAGTGTTACATTTTTAGAGATTGAGAACAACTTAGGAAGTTTGAAAGTAAGAGTGATGAAGGTATTTTTCTCGGATATTCAATCCATAGTAAGGCATATCGTGTGTTCAACTAAAGAAGTAAGACAGTGATGGAATTCGTAATTGTTGCGATAGATGATGTGCATCAATTAATTGATAAAGTGGTAAAAGAAAATCTTCAAAATCAACCTCAAAAACTAGAACAAAGATGTAATGAAGCAAAAACTAGAAATTGCCTAGATTCATAATTAGTTGCTGCTAGTCAAGAAACTGGTCAGACAGAGACCAGTCAGTTGCTTCGAAGGAAGAAACTAACTAGGCATATGATGCATAAACGATCTTTATTAATAATGAAGACTCAAAGGAATGTGATTCAACAAAGATCCTCTATCATAAATCAGACGAAGTCATCCTATTGAAAACGTGATTGGTGAAGTTAGTAATAGAAGGATAACAAAAGAAAGAAAAATTATAGATTATCAGGAACTTATAAGACTTTTATGTTATACTTCTTCATTTAAACCAAGAATGTGAAAGAAACATTGCAAGATTAATTCTGGACAAAAACCATGTAAGATGAACTAACATAATTTGCTCGAAATGATGTTTGGAAATTAGTACCAAGGCTGTCGGATGTGAATGTGATTGGAACAAAATGGGTGTTTCCTAATAAAACCAATGACAAAGGTAATGTGATAAGAAATAAGGCTACGTTAGTTGCTCAAAGATACTCTCAAATTGAAGATATTGATTTTGATAAAACTTTTGCTCCAGTGGCAAGACTTGAGTTAATTAGACATTCTGTGGCTATAGAATTTGTGAAAGGATTCAAACTCTACCAAATGGATGTGAAGAGTGTGTTTTTGAATGGGTTTCTACAAGAAGTATATGTTGAACAACTAAAGGGTTTTATTGATTGGATATATGTTGATCACGTGTTTAATCTCAAAAAGGCTCTTTACGGTCTCAAGTAAGCACCAAGGGCTTGGTATGAAAGACTCACTCAATATCTACTCAATCAAGGATATGAACAAAATAGTGTAGACAAGACTCTATTTCTAAAAAAAATCAGATCTAACTTGATGATTGCATAAGTATCTGTTGATGATATTGTGTTTGGCTCCACTCACCCATAGATGGTAGAAGACTTTGAAAAGATGATGACATATGAGTTTAAGACGAGTATAGTGGGTATAGTGGGTGAATTGAATTTCTTCTTGGGATTACAAATCAAGTAAGTGAAGGATGGTATCTTCGTATCACAAACTAAATATGTAAAGATTTTGGTGAAGAAAGTCGGCCTTAAGAATGCACGAAATGCTAAAACACCTATGAGTGTGTCAACAAAGTTGAATAAAGATGCTCGTGGAAAAGGTGTTGATGTAAGTTTATATAGAAGCATCATTGGGAGCCTACTTTATCTAACCGCAAGTAGACTGCATATTTGTTATATCGTTGAAGTATGTGCTTGTTATTAATTAAACCTTAAAGAGTCTCATTTAATAGCATTAAAGAGGATTATCAGGTATATCAATGGTACTTTTGAGTTTGGATTATGGTATTAATGTGTTTCTACTTCTTATCTAGTAGGTTTAAATGCACCTTGTCAACTCAAGTAGAGGTTTCTTCGCACGACATTCTGTGACTCTTAAACTTGTTTTTGGCATCTTTTTTTCTAAAGGGGGAGAAACTTGGATGATTGGATTATTGTTTAATTGGCTATTTTCTATCGCTTGTGAATTTGACATTTGCCATTGACTCTGATACGATCTGGAATTCCTTATTATGTTAATTCAGGGGGAGTATTCAATTATCGCATTTAGGGGGAGTTCATATATGTGACAATAATGCCAAAAAAGGGAGATTGTTAAGATAGCTAGTTAATTATTTCGAGCATTATTTACAGTTAGATATATTTGGTATATCATCATGATAAGAAATTTACCTTATATAGGATTCTTGAAGATAAGATATTGTGAAGGATAAAAACCTAGAGAAGATAGGATTTATTGGACGTAAGATCACCATGTTTTATTAAAGATAATGCAGCTGTATTTTTGGTGATTTGGGCAATCCTTTATTGCTGTGTACATAAACGTGGATCTTTGGACAACTATTTTATCGTTTTTGTGGGGGAAAAGCGAGTAGTAATTATGTCATATATGTAGCTATATTTTTGTGATGTTTCAGCGGTGAAATACTTATCTAAATGATGACTTCTTGAAGATGTTGTACTTGGACTGTTCGGTGGTTATTCTAAAAGGTTCACAATATATGTTGTTCTGTAACTTCTCACACTTTTTGTTAATGAAGTTGTATATTTAGGGGGAGTGTTTTTATCTTAATTGCTTCCTTGTTTATGTTAATTTTGTTTCATTCACTTGAGTTTTTATTCTCACCTTTATTATCAATCATTGTTGCAAAAATCCTCTGTTAAGGTTAGCACGAGGTAATCACATTATTGTGAGTGATATACTTTCACAGGGTGTGAGTATGAATGGATAGTGTTATGAGTTGAATGTGTCGACTTAGTAAAGGCTCGGGTAAAACTATTATTGTTGGAACTCGTTTTTGAATCCCAACCTCGTAAACAAAACAGATGCTCGGGTAAAACCGAAGCGAAAAAAATTGAAAGCAAAACGAATGCAAAGCGAAAACAAAGCAAACAAACGGATCAAAACGAACTGAATCAAATTTTCCGACATCCGTGAACAAATATCTTAGCGAAGCGTCGCGTTGGAAACCCTAAACATTCCAAAATTCGGTCTAATTTTTTTTCCTTCTCATAAATTTCTAATCTCTTTCTCTTTATTCAAACTCATTCAAATTAATTAACCCTTCTTTAACCATTTATCATCTTACCCATTCCATACCTAAATTCCTCATTAAATGAAATTCAATAAATTCAAATTTTCAAGAAAAGGGTCGAGGTCCAACAATTATATCACAGTGAAAGTTGATTAAACTGGATGAGGGCCCCGCAGTCATAGATCATGAGTGTCGAATTGCGTTACCAAATGTTAGTTGTTGATTTACTTGTATAATTGACTTTTTTGTTTGTGATTATAATTTGGAAAATTCACAGTTGCTGATTTAGTTGTTTTCTAAAAAGTAACCGTCAGGTTCAATTTAAAACAACTGCGGCATACCACATTTGTTGCAGGATTACATCCTTCGAAGCTTTCAAGATCTATTAAACCAATTATTTAAACAGGATAAAATCAAGGAAGCTATTCCAAAAGAAGTAAACCTTAAGACTAACTATAGTTGCGTGTAATTTGTTCCTGAACTAACAATCGTTTAGGAACAACAAGTGAAGTTTGTTTTGTAATGTTACATCAAACCTATCATTCAGATCCATATTTGTGGGATTAGAAGAAAACATTTGATGGAGTGGAGCAGGTTGGTTAAAATCAGTGGAGCTTGCCTCACAGCCGTTGGTAGTCTAGTCCAGGACAAATTTTTCTTCCTCCACCAAAAGCTAGGAGTTTAAAAGTTTTTGTTAGCTCAAGATTTATTATTAACGATTTTAATGATAACTATATAATATTTAAAAATTCAAATTGGACTTATTTCCTTATATAGGTAATGATACACTTCTTAAAAAAGGAAATAAAATCATGGAATAATGATTTCTTTTCTTACAGGAGCCCTCTTTATAAACATACCTTTTTAAAAATAATTCCAAGACATCTAGAAGTATCTTAGTAATTCAAATAATCAGCCCCAGAAGCCTTGATAGAACATTATTCTTAAAGTCTAAATATCGAAGATTTCAACAAAGATAATATCAAAGGTTAAGTAACAACTAGTTGAAGAAATTGTTTACTCAAGAAAGAACCAATGCAGTTGCAAAAAAAAAACATATAGACATAAGACTTGCAAAATATTTTAGAGCTTCATTATTTCTTGAAAGTTATATCTAAATCTTCATGCCTTAGAAAGTGTTATCACTCAATTAAGAGAGACTGTTAAATTCTTCATATATTTTTTGTTGATAACTTGTAGAGGCTAGCAAAATACTACTACTGTGGAAGGTTGAAGAATCTTGAAAAATATACAATTATAAGCTTGAAGAGGCTCGTCAAATTATTACTTGGTTTTTAATAGTGAAACACTCAAGATGGATACTTGGAGACTGGATGTAGGCTTGGGTTATAAGTCGAACATGTATAAATCGATCGTGTCATTCTTTCTCGCCTCTTAACTTTTAAATTTTGCGTTATATTGTTTGCATTTTCATTTTTCAAGAGGGTCTTTCCCTTTTAAAATAGGCTCCTTTTGTTTTTATATCGCAAGAGGTTTCTTTCAAAAGTTAGCAGGCTCCTATTGATTAAAAATGCCTCTTTCCTTTTGAGCGTTAACAAGCACTTTTTAAATAATAGGATTATCTCATTTTCAATGTTAACAAGATCTTTTCGAAAATTAGGGATTTTATTTTTGGCTCGGCCTAATTTTGGCCCAAATTGATTGGGTCACGGGCCAAAAGTGATCGGTCCGATCGGGCCACGGGCCGAGGTTGGGCCTAGCATGGGTAGACTCAGCCCGTGGCCCAACCATTACTTCAAAAATGATGCCATTTTTTTTACCCTTTTTCATAAAAATATAAGATGGGCCATGTTGGACTAGCCTGCCCGTGGCTTGTTGGGCCATAAACTGGGCCACGGGCTGACCTTATTCACAGATTCCTTTATTATGGCGAGGCCGGCCTGGGCCCATTGACATCGAGCCAGGAGCGGTTGGGGCCCATTGACATTCCTATCAAAAGTTTATAAGACCATTCTATTTATAAATATATTTTGTTTAGGAGGATCTTATCATTTTGAAAGTATTTTTTTTATACACACAATTCACTCTCCTCTTGTGTAGGTTTGTTTTTATCATTTGGTATTAGAGCGAGGTTCCATATTTATTATGTTTTACAACACGTGATAAATCATGGCAAACAACTTAAGAAGCCTTGAAGGACAATCTATTTCAAAGCCTCCTTACTTCAATGGAAACAATTACTCATACTGGAAAGAGAGAATGACAATCTATCTCCAATCTATAGATATTGAAGTCTGGCAAGCCATCAGAGTTGGAGCTACAATTCCTACTACAAAAAACATAGAAGTATGGTTTGATGTTGACAGAAGAAATGCACAACTAAACGCTAAAGGAAAACATCATTTGATCTATAAACTATCTCCAGAAGAACATGAGAAGATATCCTATTGCTTTATAGTAAAGGAAATGTGGGATAAACAATAAGTCACTTTTGAAGGAACGAATGAGGTAAAGAAAAATAGAATATGCCTTTTAGTGCTTCAATACGAAACTATTGGTATAAAATAGGGAGAAACTATAGATGAATGCTTGTGATGATTCAACAACATTGTCACAGCTTTAAAGAAATCAGGAAAGATATATCCCAATGATGAGCTCGTAATGAATATTCTAAGATCTCTACCAAAGAAATGGAGACCTAAGGTGACAGCTTTAGAAACTTCAATGGATCTAGATACTATTTCACTTGACTGGCAACGAGAATATTTGATGATCCGTGAAACCGAGCTTAGGAGAGATGAAAAATCCCCCTACAAAAAGGAATGGCACTAAAAGCAACTGATGAATCAAACAGTGATGATAGTGACAATGAGTTGCAAACAAATGGAGATGATGAGTTCAACTTCATGGTTAGAAAATATGCTCACTTCTATAAAAAGAAGCTAATGAAGAAAAGAGAAGGAAAGAAGAAAGCTGGGAACAACAGGTTCTTATCAAAACATAACAACAGAAATAGCAATACACAAAACAATCAAATCATATACTATCACTGCAAGAAGCCTGGACACACAAAACCTGAATGTCCTCTTCTTTATAAAGATAAGTCAGAGAATAGAAAACCTAGAAAGCAAGTGATGACTATAGCTTGGTCAAATGAGGATTCTGAAAATTTTGAAGAAGAAGAGCCAGAAGAAGTTAGAAACATTTGCTTCATGGCTGAATCAGGAGACGATAAGGTATATTATTCTGAATCAAATATTGAAGTTGCTAAACTGAAAAATACATATCATGAATTATATGATCAGTACAAAAAGTTGATAGTGAAATATTTTAAAGAAGTTGAAAAGTCTAAGAACAATGATGCATCTTTGAAGAGTAAGATTAAATTATTAGAATCTGTGAATAAGAGTTTGGCGACCAAAAATATGTCTCTTGAAGTTGATTATAAGCAAAACGTTTCTGAAAAAGTATTTATGGAAGAAAGATTAACCAAGTTGGAAAATACTTTGCTTGAGAATGATGCTGACAAAGTAAGACAACTAGAAGAAAAGGTTGTCGCCCTATAACTTGAGAAAGGGAAATGTGCAATAAAGATCTTATTTCTAGAAAAAGATCTTGCGAACTTCATTAATGTAAGGAACAACCTTGATGCACTACTTGGTAGTGGTAAAGGCATCTTTGATAAAGCTGGAATAGGCTACAATGAAAATAATAATATTAGGTCATACGTTGTTAAATCCAATAGTAGTTATAGTCAAAATAGAAAAAACCTGATATATGGTAAAAATTATAGTAATTCTTATTGATCTGTTTTATGTTTCTACTATGGTAGAAATGATCACAATAGTCATTGTTGTAAACTTCATGAAATGGAGAAATTATCTCAAATATATATTTAAAGACTGAAAGGTCAAGTTACTAAGACGAAAGGATACAGAAAAATTTGGATACCTTAAATGAGATAATATTTTTATGCAGATATGCTTCAAAATGGAGACAAGAGAAAATCAATGGATAATCGACGGTGGCGATTTGAGACACATGATAGGTGAAATGTCACATTTCAATTATATTGAAAGAAAAGACGGAGGTAATGTTGTCTTCGCTGACAAAAATAAAGCAAAGGTCACCGAAATTGATAAAATTTGTAATTCTTACTCCACCTCTATTGATAATGTCCTTTATGTTGCTGGTTTGAAAGATAACCTATTAAGTATAAGTTAATTATGTGACAAGGGTTATAGAGTCATCTTCTATACATCTCATTGTGAAATAATGGATAATCATAATGATAATATCATATTCATTGGTCCCAGAAATCAGAACATATATTGTGCTCAACTGGAAAACATGTCTTCATAAAGTATTAAGTGTTTTGTTTCTCTAGAAAAGGATTCGCTTACCTAGCATAGAAGATTTAGACATGCTAGCATTAACATCTTATCAAAATTTTCCAAAAATGAGCTAGTGAGATGACTACCAAATCTGAAGTTTGAGAATACTCAGGTTTGCAAAGCATGTTTAAAAGGAAAACAAATCAGAGGCAGCTTCCCTCCTAAAAATATTGTGTCTACTAAACAACCATTTAAACTTGTGCATATGGATTTATTTGGTCTCACTAGGACTTAAAGTTTTGGTGGTAAACATTACATTTTTGTTTTAGTAGATGATTACTCGAGATTTACATTGGTTTACTTCCTATTGAATAAAGATGATGTTTTTGAAGTTTTTAAGAAATTTTGTAGAAAAATTCAAATCAAAAAAGGATACCGCATTACTTCGATTCGGAGCGATCATGAAGGGGAATTTGATAACATAAGGTTTAAAAATTTATGTGATAGTAATGGTATGACTCACAACTTTTCTTTCCTAAGAACTTCTCAGCAAAATGGTGTCGTTGAGAGAAAGACCAAGACCTTACTTGATATGGTAAGGACAATGCTATGTGAAAGTGGCCTACCCAATGGTTACTAGGAAGAAGCAGTATCCACTACTGGTTACATACTCAATAGGTGTATTATAAGATCTATTCCGAAAAAGACCTCCTATGAGCTATGGAAAGGAAGAAAACCAAATGTCGCTTACTTTCGAGCATTTGGTTGCAAGTGCTTCGTTCTAAATAATGGGAAAGACAACCTTGGAAAGTTCAATGCGAGATCAGATGAAGCTATCTTTTTGGGATACAGTATCACTAGTAAAGATTTAGTGTTTACAACAACAAAAAAAGATAGAAGAACCAATACACGTAGTGTTTGATGAAGCACTACCCTTGACAATAGCAGCTCATTCATATGATGAAGAGCATCCTTTGGTTCCTAAAAATACATCAACTACACCTACAGTACCCTTGGAATCACAAGATTAAGAAGGTCCTTCTGAAGCTAGGACATAGCAGGCTCCTTCCTCTCAGCAGGAGCCTATACAATGAAGAACACCAAGAGAATGGAGAGGCCAAGAAACCCATCAATACATTTTGGGAGACATTTCTGAAAGTCTAAGAACCATATCATCATTCAAGAACATTTTTTTTGCTCTTATCTCATAATTAGAACCAAAGACCTTTGAAGAAGCTCTTACTGAAGAAAATTGAGTTTCAACTATGAAAGAGGAACTGAATCAGTTTGACAAAAATGAAATTTGGAATCTAGTACCTCGTCCACAAAACAAGACAGTCACTGGAACTTGTTAGGTTTTTCGAAAAAAACTCAACAAAAATGGTAAGGTGGTAAGAAACAAAGCTAGACTTATATCGAGGTCCTACATCCCCTATATACAAAGTGTCCACCTCTTCATTGTTGCCGACCATTAGCTTCTCCTCTCCCTTAGTCGGTCTTCTCATAGATCTGAACTCCAATATTGTGGAAGCAACATGATTAGAAGCTTTATTATCTAGCCATTAAGAACTTGATGTAGCTATAGCTAAGTTGGATTCATGAATCATGTAGGCTGAGGAGTTACCTGATAGTTCCTGTTTAACCTTCCAAAGTTTATACTTCGGGCAATCAACTTTCTTATACCCCTCCTTCTTATAGAAGAAGCACCTCATACTCTTTATGTATGTGGGCCTTTGGGAATGCTAGATTGTCCAATCTGAATCTGTGGAGAGGGTTTGGGTTTCTTACCCTTATCCTTATATTGACGGAGCTTCGCCTTACCCTTGCCTTTGGCGGCTACATACAGGGTTGAATGAGGAGAACTCCTAAGCTTCTCCTCAACTGCAGCTCATTAAAAAATCAGGACATTGATGTCCTAGGCCTCATTTTAAGAGATGTATGACGTCGTTAACATCTCAAATTCTTGTGGGAGAGTATTAAGTGCCTAATGCACTATAAGTATGTAAGGAATGGGTACATCAAGTGCCTTCAGTTTACTTTGAAGGCAAACCATCCTGATGATGTAGTCTCTGATGCCTCCTTCTCCTTTGTACCTCATGGAGAATGGATCTTTAATCAAGGTGCTCTACTCTGCATGGGAAAACACCTTGTACCTCTGGGGAATACTGTCCATAAACTCCTTTCCTATGATTGTGTATGGTAATCCACTAAGCAAATGACTCAAAATCGACCTCTTGATGGTCAAATAACACATCCTATTCGACCATTCCCAAATTGCCATAATCGCCTTATCGATTTCTAAGCTGATATCAGTGAGTGGAGAAGGTCTCTCTATTCACGTCATGTTGATGTCAACCATCTCCAGGGCAAACTCAACATCGTTCTTTCACTTCTTGAAATTAAAACCAGTTAAGGTCTCAATTGTGCAACATTGTTGTTTACAGAAAAGGTGACTACAAAACAAAAAAGACAATGTAAATATCATCATAAATACAGGATAACAACAATCCTTAAAGCATTAAAGAAGTATCTATACTGATAATCCGATCACACATATTATAAAACACGTTTTGGCTGAATACATAATATATGCAATTAGACCTTCACATAAAAGCGATTAGAATACAAACCATCAACTCTCATAACACTACCACCTTTGGGTGAATAGATCATTTAAGCAATGACTTTCCTCCATCTAATGCAATTATGTACTTCTCAAATTCCTATGTAAGGCCAACACCTTTGGGTAGAATAACCGAACATAAGATCAGAGACATCTCCTGACATGTGAGTAAAACAATCCAAAATACGAACTTGAAAGGCCATTTTGCAACTACATCCTCATTAGTACCCTAGAAGGTCCACAAACATAAGGGATACATCCTTATGTTATCCTCGAATTTTATATGGGCATACTGTATGTGAAAATTAGCAATAAATGCACAAAAACCAAATGGGCAGTCAAATAATCACGTACTGGTATTGAAAACATTGTCTTCAAACTATATTTGATATTTTTATCTTAAAATTTTTTAATTAAGAGTGACAATGTGCTTTCCTGAATACTGAATACCACACGAGACACGAAACCTTAAATGTCTCCCTTATATGTAGTTCGGAGCACGAAAATTTGCTCAAATAAAAAGCCTTAAAACCTTTTTCCGGAATCCAATTACCAACTTAATAAATCCAAAAAATTTGAAAAATTACTTTAAAAATTCCTCCAACTCAGAAATTGATCCAAAATGACCTCTGCACCCTTATGGGAACTCTAAAAATTTTTCTTCTTTTTTTTTTCCCTTTTTTAGTGTTGACATCAACAGTACCGTAGCACTGACGTCAACAACACTGTAACGCTGATGTTAGCATAACACTGTGTGTGACGTCAGCTCGACGTCAAACTATGCACATCAAATGTACGAGCGGGAGCTAATACATGATAGACGGGTCTAGTGAGTGTAGCGCATAAGACCCATGTGCATAGTTACTATTGGCGCGTGTACGACACGCGCCTCGACTATATGGCGCGTGGTTTGCACGCTCCTAACACGTGTCCCCATCTGCGCCGTCCATATGTCAGGATGCTTTGCAGGAGCGTGCGATCAACGCGCTCGCTCGTCCCCGTCCGTGGGAGAGATGGCAATGTGAGAAGTGTGCGTTGCATATGTCAACACTCGTCCACAAACTCGCGGTGTCACGTGAATGGCCGCATGCGCCAGCTTAACCGTGCAAGGGTAGTTAATATAGCATTGAGTGTGCAGTGCATGCCTTTGACAGTGCAATCACCCTCTAACATGTAGGGCAATTTT
>JANZLX010000006.1:34291781-34309727 GCA_025531955.1 Erythroxylum orinocense | reverse complement strand
AGGATTTGCAAAAAGGAAAAAATAATAATAAGCAGCAGAAGTACATGAATTAGCTTATATTGGAGAAGTGGCTGAAGCTCAGTAAACCACAGTTGGCGCTTGTGGGTGGGACCCACAGGCTTGTCTCCTCTGTCAGAGTAGGATGTAAATTTTGGTTAGAAAACGACGTCGTACTCTAAACAGAGTAAGACAGGGTTATTTGCGACAGAGGATCTGCGCTCAGTGTTTAATGGATATTTCTTGTAATTCCTCGTAAGTGCAAGTGAGAAATTACGAGAGCTGAAGAGAAAGTGAGAGTGAAAGGACAGACAATATGGTTATGCACTGAAATGCATGTTGGTTGTTACAGAGGTACAGACCTGTAGACAACTAATATACAGCCACGAGAAACGTTAACATTATATGAGGATGTTTTGTAACAATGAAACGCATCACTAAGTAATATCTCAAAAGTTCCCCGTGCGACTGTTTATTGCTCCTCTGGTGGTCATTAACCCTCGTATTTTTCTTAACTTCTTTTACCTGTAACAACACCCGCGCTTCTGTAGTTAAAATAACAGCTCCCTAGTGGCTTCCTCGCTCGAACTGTTATTTCATTGCACCAACAACCGAGTTAGCTGCATTGTGAAAACAGCTTGGTATTGGAATGACGACTCCCAAAACTTCCAGAGCTTACATTCGACCCAAAAATTTAAGGAACTCGCCCGTTGGACAAACCCCCTGCTGACGTGACTCCCAGTGGATAGGCCATGATGCTGTCACAAGGCCCCTCTCTGCCACCCATGCGTACATACCTTCCTACCAAGAAAAACTCTTGGGTAAACTTGAGCAGGTGAAGGATACTCCGAAGGCTGACCCAGTTGATCTCTTGGCATCCAAGGTCATGACAATGAGCTTCCGCAATGATGACGTGCTTTGCCCCGACTTCACCATTGATGCCCAGTACAAGCAACAACTCATATCTCCCTGGTAGCAAGCTCTCGTCGTTAAAGTGTTGGGCGTATAGTAGGATATAAGGTCTTTTATACCAGGATTCATCAAATGTGGAAACCAAAAGGGGAGCTTGACATATTAGATCTTGGAGTGAGCAAGACCGATCGTTCGAGCAGGCGCCCATCCTCATTCTCCGACAATAGCTACAGGTTTGGGCGATCCTCTAGATACAGGTCAGCGAAGGCTGGACACCACTGCGGGAGGGCCAACTTCGCTGATCGAACACCAGCTGAACCCCGCCGTCATGAAACTGGACCCCCCACTGATAATGGACAATGCTCAGGAGACCGCCATGGCGGTGGAAGCTGGAGGAGCTCCTTGGACTAGTGGTGGTGTTCAGTAGATGGGCTCAGTGGGAGCTTTCTTTTATTACACCTTTATCGTAATAATTAGTGACCCAATAATCAGTTGGAACTACCGTGGGGCAGGAAAACAAGACTTTGTCCCCATTGTTAAGGATCTCAAGCGCATGCATCATCCAGCTTTGTTGATTTTGTTGGAAACACATATTTCTGGAGCTCGAGCTGGACATATTTCTGGGCCCTCTGGAAATCTGCTTCTACCCATATTTCTCTGTTACACCCTCATTGCCAATGCCTTTCTCTGGTGGTTCACGAAGCTTAGGGCATGGACTGGGTGAGCTCGGTTATTTACGCTAATTCGGTTAACTCCATCAATTTGCCTTAGCTTGTTATCGGAGACTTTAACGATTACTTCATCCATCTGAAAAGCGAGGGGTAGGTATGATGGGCGTCATGCTAGCATATTCCACGTAAGGATAGGGGGGTGTGGCCTGCATGACTTGGGTTGCAGAGGGGAACCCTACACCTTTGCCAAGAAGAATCAGGGACTTTTCACAACCCATGTTCGATTAGATCGCACCTTATGCACTACATTAGCAAACTTACTTTCCAGAGGCCTTGGTCGTCCACTTGCCACAAACTATTTCAAATCATAACCCTATCATGCTATAGCTGAATACCGCTATCCCGCCTCTATCTGTAAGGCCTTTCCATTTCAAGCTGTTTGGCATTTACACGAGGACTTCCCTCGCGTCATTCACAAGGTGTGGGCCCCTCACTGTCATTGTGTCCCAGAGGCCATCCAGGCAGTCACTACTGCAGCCAAATTATCCAATAAAACAGTTTTTGGAAACATCTTTAAGCGAAAGCGGCTTCTGCTGGCCCGACTTCAGGGAATTCAAAACTTTTTGCATACATGTCATTCCGACTTCTTGATGGACCTCAAAGCACAACTCATAGCAGAGTACAACACTATCCTATGTCAAGAAGAATTACTCTGGTTTCAAAAGTCCCGGGCCCAATGGCTCCAGGAGGGGATCGCGCTACAAATTTTTTTCATACTATTACTATATCAAGACGTAAACAAAATCGCATAGAACGCCTGCGACTAAGGACGGGAGAATGGATTTCTGAACTAGTCATCATCCAAAGCGAGGTTCTTACTTTCTTCAAGGAACTTTTTTGCACCATCGAACATCGCCCTAGGACCTGCCAACTGGGTGACAATCAAATTCTATCTACAGAGGCATCCAATTTTCTTCTCAGACTAGTGGATCCAACGGAGGTATTTTATGCAGTCAAGTCCATGAAACCATAAAAGTCCAGGTTCGGATGATCTTCAACCTCTATTTTTCCAAACTTTCTAGCAGGACGTTGGAGAGGCGGTTCTCAATATGATCCAATCTAGAAAGTGCTCCCTCCAAGGATTGAAGAAAGCTTCTTCAGCTAACAACCTATCGAGCTTGAATATTGGTTGAGGCAAAAGATCAAGCACTTTGTGCTCTGTTCACGTAAGACTCCTTCAGCTAGAAAATGTTGGTTCTGTTCTTCAATTTGTAATATGCGTGTACGAATGTCTCCAAAACAGCAACTCTGATTGCTCACTGATTTTGTAAATGTATGGCAGATGATTTGTGTAAAATGAAAAATGAGTGTAGCTCTTCTATTGTATTCGAACGGAACAATGAATTTTGGTTTTTGCATCTTTTGAATGTGTAAATACTACTTCAACTACTTCTCTACTTCTGTCACTCAACTTCTAAAAACTACCTACTGGAAATAAGAAACATAACAAGAATAATGGAACTTCAACAGAAAATTTTTTGTATTAATGGTTTCTGGTTTTTCATTCATAGGAAAGTGAAAGAAAGATGGAGCTTTATAATTAGCTCTTGCATGTTCTGATACATTTTTGATTCTAAACTGAAAAATAAAGTCTTAGACTGATGAATAAAATAGGCTAGTATTACATTTCTTGATTTAGCAAGACAAAAAAGCAACTTTATTTGTCTTTAGCATAATTAAGCTAACATTGGAAAAAGTTGAAACTTCAACAACATGAGCAGTACACATTTTTCAGCTGCAACTTGATTCTTCATGGAACAAAAACTGACATGCAAATTTGATTATTAGTTGTGGATTAATCTTCTACAACTCCATGCTTTTGATTAACACTAAACTTGATTTTACTAATTAAACTTCTTGAAAATTGCTTCAGTCATCTGCTGCTTTTTTTTTCTGCACTTTTGGTTACTTCCATCCTGGTTACTTCCTTTCAAGTAACTAACTGGCTTCTGCTGCGCTTTTCTTCAATCTACACTTTTGGACTTTTACATATCTGCTTCCATCTTCTTTTCAGCTTCCCTTTTGCATCGAATTTCCTTCATCTGAATTGGATTTACATTCATCTGACCTTGATCTTCATTGATTTGATCCATACACCTTCGAATTATGCTTAGGATCATTATCTTCAATTTCTATTTGCTCTTAACCTTCGGTTTTCCCTTGAACTTCTTCTTTTTCCTCACTTTCACTGTCATTGCTAGCTCCTCTACCATTTTCATTACAGCAGGCTGCTCAAGACAAGTTAATTCAACAAGTAATGTCTAAAGTTGTTGTAATTGCTGCTGCAGATATGAGGATGATCCAGTTGAGCCTGAAATAGAAGTGAGTAGTTCTTGTTTCTTTCTTTCTTTGGTTATTGTGATAGAAGCTCCTTATAGGTGTGTTTAGTTGTGGTGGAATGATTAAGCAGGGAGGACGTTGATAATAACAATGATGACATTGCTGCTGAGCCTATTGAAAGTGATGATAAAGGAGAGCAGGAATCAGTGGAGAGAGCTCGTAAAACTTCAAAATGTATGACCAAATACGAACGAGCTACAATTTTGGGAACGCGGGCACGGCAGATCAGGTTTTCTATATTGTGGTGTTGAAATTGTCCTAGTCAAAATTAGTGGTGATCTAGTTTGATCGATGTGATTAGGTGTTCCTCTTTTGTTTTGCGGTATGAATGCTCCTGTAATGGTTGAGTTGGAAGGTGAAACAGATCCTTTGGAGGTGAGATACCTGCATGTTGCATTGTTCCTGATATTCATCATCCAGTAAGGAATCATTTGAGAACATTTGTTGTTTGTGTCCGACACCTTAAAATGTGATGTTAACTGCAATGAAAATTCATACAAGATTAGAATGCTAAAACTTGCCTGATACAATGGTATTGATATTTAATGTCTTTGGCTTGGTGTACCAACTGATTATAAATATTTTATAATATAAAAAACTTCCAAATAACTTTTTATTGAGTTTTCTTCAAATTATTTTAATATAAATTATAATTCAAATCAAATTTGATTATTATATAATTTAATTTAATTAGTCAAAGATGAAATAAAATTAAAATTTTGAAAAATAATTAAAAAAATTATCCTTATCAAAAAATTTAAAATTTAATTAAAAGATCATATATTTAAATGAAAATTAATCGATTTATTTTAATTTATAAAATTAAATTGATTAATTAATAAATTAATTTGTTAATAATAAAAATTATTAAATTAAATTAAATCAGAAAATTAAAAATTGAATAAAAATTAATGTATTCAAATATTTCACTATTAAATTGATCGAAGTCTTTTGAGTTATGAACATCTAAAATTGATGTTCGTTATACATCTATAATTATTCAAATCAATAATTCAATATCAAATAGATGTATCATTTTAAACAAAAGATACTCGAAATCCTGATAATAAGGAAGACGACAAGTACATTAAATGCTTAGGTTTCAATATCTTCCGTTCGTATCTTTTCTTCTCTACGTGGCTTCTGCCTATTGAATGGACTGAAATTAAAGACACAACCACTATCAATTTCGGGCGAGTGTTAATCCCAAGTTTAAATATTTTGTCTGATTTAATGATGTTTTATTCTGTCTTATAAATTTTTACTATTTATTTATATAAGTCTCGTATTTATTTATACGAGATTTACGCACGACTCGTATAAATAAATGGTTGAGATTCATATAATAGAATAAGACACCATAAAATTAGACAAAAAAATTTTTCTCATTAATCCCCGAAACTTTAAGTCATCTGACAATGAATTCAGAACTCAGTTACATCACATTTATCATGCTTTTGGCCGGAAAATAAGATTTTTTGTCTAATATTATTTTATCTTATTCTGTTTTATAAAAATTTTAGCTATTTATTTTATATAACTTACAAGAAATTTATATAAGACCTGCATAAAAAAATGGTTAAAATTTATTAGATATAATAAAATATCATAATAGTAAATAAAGAATCTGGACTCTTTGGATAGGCGAGGTTGTGTTAGACCAGGCTTTGGTCCATACTCATTATTAACTCTACTTTCCAAGCATGGGAGACCATTAATAAAAAGATATAAATATAAATGTACATTTTATTTTTATTTAATAATATTTATCTTGTTATTTTAAAATATATTATTACGAACCATAGAATTTGTACGATTGTTTTAATTTAATTTTATTGAAAATAACAAAAAAAGGATAAATAAGACATCTCCATCATTTGCTCACACTAATTTCAACACTTGTTAGGTTGAAATTTTCTACTTAGGCTCTCTAGACTAGGCCACTCGACTGCAGATCCTATGATAATCACTCCATAACAGCTATTCAAACACTAAATTAACATTCAAAGTAAGAAGGACAAAAAGCATGTGATTCATGCCTTTGTCGAGCTTTTGATTTTTTTTCTTCTTATGATTCTATACATTTAAATATTATTTTTTACGACTTTTGAGTAATTTTAAATAATATTTATCGAGTTTAATTACAGTTCCTTTTGAATAAATTTCTATTGAGTCACGTATTGTCCATCCCACCAACCAAGTATTGTACGAAAGCAATAATGATCACCGACAAAATCGGTGACTCCACTCATTTGTTGTCATTTCATTTTGAAATTTTTTCATGCACATTGCAACTTTCAACCACATTCTTAGTACCTATTACTGTTGCCTCTCTCGTAGTTTCTAAGTTAGATAATTTACTCAACTATATTTTTGTCCCGTATAAGAGTAGGTCCAATTCATAAAATTAGGTTTGCTCAACTGGTCATCAGAAAGGTTGTTGAGCATCATGAATCTTGGCGGGGACGAGTTTGATCCAATATGATAACTCCTTATGCACACTAAATATTGGGTTGTTTTTATGAAAAGATGAGCAAGATCAAATCATGATTTATCTTTCACTATTACCTCAGGTTAAAATATAGGGACATTTGGAACGCGCAATTCTACCTTTTGAATGTCAAGATTTGGCATTATACTAAACCAAGTTAGGGTTCACTTATGTTCAAACTTAACTTGAAAACTTTACGAGCCTAATTAATTAAGTTCACATTAAATTTGATTATTTTTAATTTAAAATTTAAAAATCATATTATTTTATTCAAAAATGATATTATTTTATTTAAAATTTTCAAATTTTGAAATAAATTGATTTTGGACCCCTAGCTCATAATTTAAAAATGAAAACTTGTTGAAATTCAGTTAATTTGGATCGGATTTATTGATTTCATGTTAAACTGAATAAAAATTGTCATATCCTAAATAAAACTTTTTTGTCTCTTTTAATTTATATGCTTCAAGTTTAAATTATTATTTGGAGATTTTTTTATTTTAATAAAACAGAAGATGATTGATAAAAAGTAAAGGCATGATAAATATATGATAATTTTATTAAATATTGTATTTAAAACTTGTACTTTATAAAAAATTATATTTATTCAATAATATACTTAGTGTAAACATTCAAAAAATAAAACTACAACATTTTTTTTAAAACAATGTGTTTCATGCGGTTCTATTAGTGCCAATCAAGTTCACATGGTTAAAAAAAAACAATACATATACCTAAAAATTCATAGATACATACATATATATATATTTTTAATGAGATTATCTATATGAATATTATTTTAATGATTTTTAATAATCTTTTATAGAAGGAATTGAAATCTTGAACTAAATAAATTCAATTTTAATTTATTAATTTGAGTGTTGAATTTATTATGTTTATATATCTCCATATAAATGTCTACCATGCTTATTTATGGATGTGTATGAAATGAAGTGAACACAAGGTCGGTGACCTAGCATCACGTCAGGTTAGAGTAAGCTTTGTCATATCAAATCTTCTGTTTCAGTTACTTTGTTTTAATTTTATTTTATTAAATCTCATTCATATATTTAAGTAAAATTTATATAAATATGTGGATAAGATTTAATAGAATATAATAAAAATACAATAATTGGAATAGAAAATCTAATCCCAAGCTTTTCACAGTCATTGCCTCCAAAGAATAACATGTCACCTGTTCGTTATCTTATTTCTACATCATCCATGACCGCTTAAATGAGATCCATAAAAATAGATAAAAGAATGCTCATAGAATAGTAGAATAATAGGAATAGATAATTTGAACCTCCTCCTATGTTGTGGACTACATAATTTGCCAAAGTCATTGCAAACTAACTACTACTTAACCCTGTGGATTAGTTTAATCTTAATCTGCTGATGTTAATTAGTAGTAAGTTGTCGGTTCTCTTTGAAAGGAATGTAGCGTGAGCAAGACAAAACCAGGACCAACTCCTACAGGTTACCGTCTGATAGGTCGCTCTTAACGCTTTGTAAGCTTTCAATAAAGGGAAAAATATCTTTATTTTATCTCGTTAGAAGTGTCTAACTCACTTTTAAAAATTAGCTTAAGAGGAAGAAGTCTGTACATTATTATAAATTTTAAAATGTATTTATAGTTGTCCGATGTAAGATTCTTGACACACACCCCTTAATCCAATGCAAGATTGGACATCTGACATATTGAGCAAAGGGGTATAACCGGATACTACCTCAAATTATCGAGACAAATTAACTTTGGTACCATGTTACTAAAAGTTAGCTTTAAAGAAAAAAGTTTGCATACTATTATAATTTTTGAATGTCTTCGTACTTGTCTAATGTGATAATTCTGACATATCTTTTTTTAATTTTTTATGAGTGTTAAACCTAAGCTTTTATAAAGAATAAAATAAGATAAAATAGGAACAGGTCAAAAGTAGGTTTGAATAGATGTCCTTTTTGCCATTTCCTAAAGCCTTATTGGAGACATAACAAATTAGTTATAATTTAAAATTAATGGATTAAATATAATTTTATGAACTTTGGATATCCAAGTAATCAAATCAAATTTGAATTTAATAAATTTATTTTGATTCTTATCAATTATGAGAAATAAGGAGTAGTAATAAATTTATTTTGATTCTTACCAATTATGAGAAATAAGAATTAATAAAATAAATTCAAGTTTATGTTTATGTTTATCTTTACATATAAATATTTGAATTTGATAAATTTGAGATTTTTTTATATTCAAAATTCGAAATTATTGTTAGCACTATTTCAAACTTTTATACACTTTTAGATGCTTGAAATTGGATATTAAATTTGTGAACTTTTATTTGGATTTAAATGTGGTTTATTAATTAATATTTAAATTCGATTGAATCTCAAGTCGTATTCAGACGATATCTTAGAAGATTGGATTCTTTATCAACCCGACCTACTTCTAGTAAGACTCAAAGATAAAACAGTATTGAAAGGTGAAAGCACCGAGTGGTGGAGGTTGAATCTAAACTTTTCAACTTAAGTTGCTGTCTGATGGATCAATAGTAATTGCTACTCCACTCCATGTGATGCCTAAGAAACAAAGCAACATACTAAAATGGAGACAACCTAGAAATCTGCAATGCAGATGGCCTTGTAAGTTATGGTCGTAATATAAATATTCAGACAACCTTACGTGCAGGGAAGCAACCCTTCACACAAACATACGAAGTCCCATGTGTGACGATGGTCCTAGAAACCATTTATAAAACCAGGCTATAACATTAAGATGTACCAACTGGTTCAAGCACATCTAGTAAATACTTTAGTAATTTAATTGAGAATAGATATATATTAAATTTGTTAATATTATTTCATTTAAACCGATTATGAATTTGTTAAATAAATCACTTGAAATGTGTAAATTTTAAATTATTGCAAAAACTTGATACACAATCGAATGTATTAAAAAAATAAAATTTGATAAAATTACCTAATATTATAAATGATTAAGTCTGCTGGTTGGATTACTATTTTTATTAAATATATATTTTTATTTATTTGATATATTAAAATGGTAGTTTAGGAATGTTATTACGCCAATCTTGAATGAATAGTTTTTCAATGTTTTAAAAATTGAATCAAAAGTTAAACTGGTAAAATAAGAAGTTTGAATTTAAAATATTTAACTGGTATTAAACCGTCATAAAACTGACAAAAAATTAAATAAAATTAAATTTTTTGAAACATGATTGAAAAAAATTATCCTTATCTATTAAAATTTTTTAAGTTTAATCGGAAAATTTGTTAAATAAAAATTTATTATTTATTATAGTTTATAATAACTTATTAATATATAAAAATTGACTAATTAATTAATAAACTAGTCAATTTTTAACAACAAATGTTATTAAAGTAATCAAAAAGAAAAGTAAAAACTGAAACGAAAAATTAGACAATTTAAAATTTTTGTGATTTAACCAACTAAATTAGTTAAAATTTTCAATCATTGAGTTTTTAATTTTTTTTACATCAAACAAAGTATTCATTGAATCTCAAAGTGACCGAGTACGCCATTCAATTAATAGCTTCTACAAGAGGGCAATCCCCTGGAACTCCTACAATTTAGGGTGAATTTAATTAGCTATAACGCATCTTAAGCTCCTAATCAAATGCCTCTTTGCGTCAACTTGCTGAATCACAATTATAATCAAAGCCCCATTTTTGCAAATTTTCACGTGTATCGTATACGAAAGAAACACCTTAGAAGAAGGTGAACAATGGACAGAAGCAAGAAATTTTCTTAGGAAGTCAAAACATATAAATGTTGAATTGAAAGAAGATCTAAAATGTTTACCAAACTTATGGATGTTTTATTGAACTTTTCTCAGTTTTTCAACCACAGCCCATAGATTTCTGTATCATTCTCTCCACACGTAACGTAGGTGTAGCAACTAGGTCTAGCATAGCTTTGTTTAGAATTAGGTAATCTCATACATGATTTTATAAAGTGAAAAGGAAAGAAAATAGCGAGTGGTAAGATGACTAAAGTGGTAGGTTAACTAGTAATTATTTGAATCCAATTCATTATTTAATTTAAATTACTAATACATTAATTTTTTTTGTATTTTTTATTTATTAGTTAATTTTATCGTATTATTTAGTTTATTACTTATTTCATATTTTATTTTTATTATATATATATATATGTATGTATCTATTTGTTTTTTTTATGTGAGTTGTTTTTGAAATAGTCACTCTGTTAATTAGAGGTAAGACTACTTATTACTTGACTTTTTACTAGACTGTTATTATTGTTGTTGTTGTTGCAACAAATATTTTAAATTGTAATTAATAAATATTTTTAAATTGTTGTTAAAAATAAAAATAGAGGTTGTGAAAATTCAATCATTTTATTGAATTGGTTGCATAGTATGCTATATTAATATGGGAAAATAATTATATGGTATATTAATGGTGATTATTCATGATTCACAAGATTCATATTATAATAAAAATAATAATAATATTTTTATTATTAATTAAAATAATAACTATTATATTATAAGAAGTATGACTGTATGAGTGACGAATTACTCTTATTTTCGAAATATCAAATCTAATTTATCAATATATGCAGTATTCGAATATATCATGTTTTATTATATTTCTCAATAAAATTTGTAGCTATTATTTTTTAAATATTGTGAATTAGATAGAATTAACGAATATATCTAATAATAAATATTACATTATTTGATTAAATTACTCAATAATTTTAATGATAAATCGATTCTACTTCTTAAAACCACATACGCATGGACTCAAAAGTCAAACCTCACATGCACCGTAAACCCGTGTGCCAACGAGAATATGACAATATTATATATTAAAGTTTATTCCATGCACATTCATATACAGGCCCCTCCTTTTTTTGTGAGCCTCCTTTTTATTATCCATTGTTCTCCGATTAGAAAAGTCCATTTGGAATTCACTGTCTCTTTTCCCTGAACTGTCTCTCTGATTCTCTATCAAAGGACTCCAATCAAAGCTGACACTTCCTTCCACTTCTTCCACTTAAAGAAAATGGTGATACCTTCCTCCTTTCCTCCACCAATATGCCTTAGAATTTATTGCCTCCTTTTCTATCTTTAGATCCCTTTTGTTTCTGATCATCAAAACACCTAGATCTTCTCTTTTCCTTGATCATCAGTCCTTCTTGATCTTCCTGATGGGGGCTGGTTTATCAGGTTCTAATCCACAGAATGGAAATTATTATGAAGGGTCTTCTTCTTTTTCTTCAAGTCAAGGTCTTGATGATGTTCCAGAGAACTGTGTGTCTTCCATTTACATGTACTTGGATCCACCTGAGATATGCAAACTTGCAAGGTTGAACAGGACCTTTCATGGGGCTTCTTTGGCTGATTTTGTGTGGGAAACTAAGTTGCCCTCCAATTATAAGTTTCTGGTGGAGAGAGTTTTGCATGAAACTGCAGAGAATTTGAGCAAGAAAGAGATCTTCGCAAGATTTTCTCGACCCAACTGCTTCGATGGCGGTACCAAGGTTTTCCCTTACTTCTCGTTCAGTTCATCAAATCTTTATTTATGTGGATCAAATTAAGTAAACCACCTCCAACAATCTGGGATCTTGAAGCTTGGAGCTTTACGATACAGATTGCATTGGATTCTTGAGTTAGCTTGATGAGAATAAGCATCATCAGTTAAAGTTAATAGATCGTTTTTTCTTTTTCTTTTTTGCAGCAAGTTTGGTTGGACAAGAGCAGCGGGAAGATGAACATGTTGATTTCATATAAGGCGTTGAGAATCACAGTCATTGATGATCGGAGATATTGGAATCATATTTCATCTGAAGAATCCAGGTAAGAGATCTCTCCACCACCTGATTTTGCTTATAGGAAAAGAAAAAAAAAAAAGGAATAATGAAGAAACTGACATATTAATATGTCAATTTCTTCATTATTCCTTTTCTTTTGCATTTGTTAAAATTCGAGTATAGATTCGTTTCTGTTTATGTTTAAAGCAACTCTATATATAGAATATTTGGCTTCTCCATCAGCAATATTAATGAGTTAGACTTATATTAATCGAATTTAAGTCTGAAGATATACACGATTTAATAAAAACAATATTTTTTAATTTTGATCTAAACTAATTTTTTTTAATTATCAAATTCTCCATCCCATGTGTAGATATTTTCACATGAAAAGATATTTATTTACCAAAGCGACCCCTTTAAAAGACTTCAGGAAAGTCATGATTCTCCAATAATGTTACATCATGTTGGATTTTAGCTTTGCTTGTGGCTGGTAAGGCATCACTATTGAGTAGTCAATGTTAATGAAACTGACTCCAAAATATAATAAGAGATGTACTTTAAAGACGTCGTTTTATATTAACATTTAAAAAGAGGAGGCTAAAATGACCTCTCTATTGCATTCCTTTTAATTAGGTTTCTTATGGAATGAAAATGGGTCCGGACAATTATTCAAATTTTATTTAATTATTAAAATAATATTATCTTAGTACTTATAAAATTTAACTCGAAATTAAGAATCTGAGCTCGGTTTAAACTATTATCAACCTTAATCATTCCTTTATGACTATGTTTAGATCTGGTCTATCGTATGACGAGTTAAGTAAGAGCATCTAAACATCCACTGGACAGTTCAGGAAATTTTTTCAGAGTCCAATTTGGTTTGATCTAAGAAACTATAATGGTGTCACAGAATATTGCAAGTGGGTTGTCTAATCTAATAACAACAAGACAATTTCTTCAAGCTATAGAGTCTTCTTTATCTAGGTTAAAAAACTGCCACATGCTCTTCCTCTCACACAAATCAATCAACTTAATGTAATCAAAGATTACAAATGTCAAGTGGGTTTTTGTTTTTTTCTCAACATTTTAATGTGGAGTCCAACTTTATAGATTCTGAAGAGGAATAACCAACAAAACTTGAAAGATAGTGTTGTTTATGTATTGGATAACTTGTCTTTTCTGAATTTTTTAAAATATATTTTCAAGAAAGTGTTGTTTATGTATTGGATAGCTTGTCCTTTCCGAATTTTTTAAAATATATTTTCAATTTTACGATGTTTTTAATTTTAAATTAAAATTATAAATTATATTATTTTGAACTTAATATGTTAAATTTAGGTCAAAATATCAACTCTAAATTATTTTATTACTTATGAATGTGATACCCATATTAATAATGAGTGCAAAATTTCAAACTGAAAAGCTTTTATAAATCTAGAAAAAATTATCAGTTAATATTTAATGAGTACTTATTTTCAGATTTATGTTTCTCTTAAATTTAATTAAATTTGTTATTAGACTAATTTAATTTAATAAGTTACAAATGATATCACAGAAAATTTAAGGCTAACGATACGCCTCTTCTCAACCATAAGTTTAGTCTCATGAATGTCAATTACAAATGATTTTTGGTCGTCTTGTCCATCTCTAACCGCACTTTCGAACTATATTATTCGTCCTTCATGCTACTAAAAAACATCCTAAGTTGTCACCTCATTGTCTCCGACCTGCTAAACGAATTGATTGGAACAAATTTTGTTTTTGGTTCTTGCATGTCTTTGATGTGTAGGTTCCACACGATTGCGTATCTTAAACAGACATGGTGGTTTGAAGTAGTTGGTGAATTAGAGTTCGAGTTTCCTCCAGGAACTTATAGCCTGTTCTTCAGGCTCCAGCTTGGAAAAGCTACGAACAAAAGGTTTGGTCGTAGAGTTCGTAACATCGATCAAGTTCATGGTTGGGAAATAAAGCCTGTCAGGTTTGAGGTATCAACCTCAAACGGCCAACGTTCCGTATCAGAATGTTACCTGCGGGAACATGAGAACTGGGTTCATTACCATGCCGGAGATTTCTTAGTTGACAACCTTAATAAGCCTATGAAGATCAAATTTTCAATGATGCAGATCGATTGTACACATACAAAAGGAGGTCTGTGCTTGGACTCTGTGTTAATATGTCCTAGCGAGTTCAAGGGGAGGTTGAAGAAGCTACCATAATCTTTTTTCGGGTGTTCAGGTCAGACCGAACCGATTAGCTCAGACTTTGTCTGTTGATTTCAAGTCTGACGGACTCACTTGAAGCTGTGGTGTTAGCTGCTGTTTTTTATCTAAGGCATATCAGATAATTTCATGCATATCTGTAGCAAATCAGGAGTAGATGTAGTTTTGCGAAAAGAATAAAATAAAATCAGAACGTATAAATAGTGTATAGTGAGTGCTCTTTATTTTATCCCTTTAATGGAAAATTAAAAGAGAAAATATTTATTTTTTGAGTTACAACATGAGATAAAGAAGTTTACGTATTTATGTAAAACAATTAGGCATAGTAATGAGTCGGGCTAGGCTTAGCTTGTACTGGAGTCTAGGTTTGGCCTAAAGCCTGATCGTGTTCGATGCAATCTAGATTGAGTCTAAGTTTTGCCTGGCTCGAAGTGATTTTTTTAATTTTTAAGATGACGTCATTTTTTGCAATATATGTCATGTCTCACTACAAGAAAATTAAAGGTTACTGACGGAAAGTTAGCAACAAAAATTGTTTCATAGCAAATTAGCGATGGAACTTCAACTTCGTAAGTAAACTTGTTAGGAAAAATGACATTTCTTGACGGAAAAAAAATCCGTCAATAAATGTAGAGGAAATTTTTTCATGAAACTTTGTCGATAAAATTTAACGACAAAATAACAAAATTCAGTAAGAAAATAGACGACAATGTTTGGCAAGAGAAATGAGCGACGACATTTATCGTTGATTATTTTGTTGTCGGTAAATTACCGATCCGTCAGTAAAATCAAATGACATCGGCAATGTTTTTAAATTTATGGTAAAACGATGCCGTTTGACAATTAATAAAATCCTAACAACCGAAGCAACCTCCTACCCTGGTCGTCTTTTCTGGTTTTTCGGTGGCTTTCATTTTCTCCTCCACGCATCTTCTTCCATTTGTTGATCTTCTTTCATTCTTTTATTGCTTCCATTATGCTGGGATTTTCGTATGAAGGTTGATTGTCCATTTTCTACTCTTACGTTATTTTTTTGTGTTTGTAATATTTGTATATTAATGATTATGTTGGATATGTTGATTTTAGTGTGGATTGAATTGTGATGGACGTTTATTTGGGTTGTTAATGAGTCATTATTTGTTGTTGTGCGTTTGTGTTAGTGAATAATGCATTAGAATCAGTAGTGTTGTTTTTCAATAACGTACCAAGTGTTCGATAAAAGTTGTAAGAGGATGTTAGACATGATTTGTAATTTGGAATGTTTATAATGATTATGAAACGATATATACATTACGTGCCACTGCCATAATGATTACTAATAGGATTTCATATCTGTATATTAAGAAACTTTCTACATATTTTTTTGTCATATTGGAGCCTATTATAAGGGCTTTTTCACCTGTTTTGAATCATCTAACAATTTTCCCTCTTATAGATATTTTTTTAATGGACATGTCTAATATGTTTCATTTTCCTTAGTAATACCTACTTGATTTATTTGAGTTGGTATCCGTTTTGTCTATTTCTCGTAAAAATTTTCCTTTTGACACAATATCGCTATTACTCCTAATTTGGGTACGTAAATAGTTAGCTTGAAATTTTTTATCAAGGTGACTTAATATTTGTGTGTGTATGTGTGTGTGTGTGTTTATGTGTATATATTCTTTAGTCTTCACAAACTTTTGTTTATACTTTTCCCGCTTAACTTTTTTGACCATGAGATTAGTCTAAACTTATTGTTATGGACTTGTTTGGAGCACTAATGAAGCATGTTATTTGAACTATATGTCGTAATATAAATTCCATTGCCTTATTCCTAACATAACAAACTATTGGTTAGAGATTATAGGCATATATCTTATAGCAAGTTTTGGTTTATTTTAGTATGGAATACAATGATAAATTTTTGTGATCCATTTATTCTCTCACTTATGTAAGAGAATTCCTGAGGCAACAATAGAAGTAACAAAATCATTATGTTTATCTCATTTTGGATGTTTTCTTATTATACATTGTTATTGAGTTGAATTATAGAGATTGGATAACACCGAGTATATATGCCTATTGATGAATAAAACAACTATGGAATTTACATGTGTTGTGTGTTAGAATTGTGGTATAAGAAATGGCATCCTAGATCATTTTTTATAGTAGGTTCATATTTATTTGTCATATGCACCTTGTAACATGCAATATATTATTGATAACATATATGACCTATAATGGAAGAAGTTGACCAAGATTCGGAAGTACTTATGTAATCATGTGATGTTAAGTGAATTTAATTACTTGCACCATCTATGTCTATCTTTATAACCAAAATTTAGATAAAATCATACCAATGAACTTATGGATTATCGATTTCATATTTTAGGAAAGTATTTTGCTTTTGTAGTTGTTATTAGTAATTATGTTAGTAAAAATAATGTATCAGTTGCATGTTATGTAAACTTATATAATTTGAAACAATTAATTTAATTTGGATTCATATGACTAATTAACAATGTCATTTGGTCTTACTATTGCACTTAATATTTTCATGATGTTTATATCTGTGTCAAATATATCTATGATCCGAACCATATTATTGCCTACCAACCTTTATAACTATAAGAAGATTTAAGCTTTAAATAAAAGTCAATTAAAATTCGATTCCAATTATTAGGCTCTTCGTAACGTTTAGTCAAATGGTGAAAATTTTATGGGAATTTCATAGTTCACAAGAATTGTAACAACTTAGATTTTTGGCTTTTGTATACTTAATTTGTAGAGTTGATCATTTTTCTTTACATGTTATATGCTAAGTGTTTCTAAATGTTTTATGTATTGTTTAGATGCCTTTGTAAGTTTTCTTCTTATGTTTAATTGGTGTTGGTTCAGGTTAGGGTACGCTTTGGAGTTGATAAGCCTAAAGATTGTAAGCTCACTTTGGGGATTGTATTGTAGGGGTTATCTTTTTGGTGTTTTTTATATAGTTAGATTAACATTTTTAAGAAGTATAAAACATAAAAATTTTAGCTTTATGTGTTTAGCTTACTTAGGGTTATAAATCATGAGATTCTAAGATATGTAAGGTATGCTATGGTTGTTTTAGTAACCAAGAGTTAAAGTAGTCACCTACTTGCCTTGTTGGGTTCCGATCCCGGAGCTCGGTCGAACGGTGCCGGACCCCGTTCCCGGAGCTCAACCGTTCGGAACTGAAACACAATCGGAGACCAATGGGCCCGAATCCCGACTCCCAAGGCAATGCCCCGGGTGATTCCGTCGGGACGCACAAAGAAATACACTTGCGGAAGCAAAATACTCATTCACTAGAGAAAATACAAATTTCAATACCAAAACGTTTAACAACCTTGACTACAACATATCATTTGCAACCAAAAGATAAACAAAATACATCAGTATGCTTGCTAATGATATGCTCAATGAACTATC
>JANZLX010000006.1:34231686-34264033 GCA_025531955.1 Erythroxylum orinocense | reverse complement strand
TTAAGTCGTGGGAGAATATAATACGAAGCTGACCCTCACGAACAACATGAAGTTGCTCATAAACACTCTCTTGAACTGCTTTTCCATACTCCAGTATCATTACTCCAGAAGAAAATCTACATTCCCGTGGCATGTCCAAAAACAATAGTTCATCAATGACTCCACTGCCAAATTTGATCTCATTAAGTCTAGGAAGGACTTCGAATGTTGCCTCTGTAGACATACACAGTTAAGAATTCAGAATACAGATGACCATGTGATTGCTTATGAAGTAGAATATAGTGACCAATGTCAAGAAGTAGAACTTCAGATAAAAATCACTTATGTAGTCTCCTTACCGAATCCTCTACCAGAATTAGAGCCACATATATCACAATGCCATGCCTCCTGCAAATAAGATAGAGATGGTCATGAACCTAGATTTGTAAGAATATTAACTAGATACTACAAGTTTATTATTGTACAGCGCCTAAACCAACAATAACAACAACAACTCAGTAAAACTCCCGCCAATACTCGAGCTCTGAGGAAGTCCCGTAGTACGCAATCTTACCCCTAATTGGTAAGCAGGCTATTTCTGATGTACAGCACCTAAACCAAAAGAAAAAGAAAAGAAAAAAGAAAACTGACCATAGCTGCTTGTGGGAAAACACCTAGTGCATGATGCCCCACATTATCATATAACGACAAACACCATCTTTTCTTCGCACGAGGTGAATAGTATTCTGCCACAAATTTCCTCCAATAAGCAATACTATTTTCCTGTCACATCAACAAAGCCATATGAAGATGTAATCAGCAATTCTGCTTCAAGAACATAAATTCAGAAAGATATACAAGATCATATGCTCAAACAAAAAACATAAATCCCTAACAAGGATTTCTACTTCAAAGAGAATAGAAGCATTGTCCCATGCAAGGTACCCAGAGAGCAAAACATCAAGAACTTACAGCTGGCCGTTGTCGCTGATGATACAAGTATTGCATCAAGCGACGAGTACATACACCCCCATTATCAAAGGGACGCTTCAAAGCATGCATGGGCTGCATTGCTTGCTGCTGTAATTGCTGCCTTAACTGCATCTGCTGCTGTTGCTGCTGCAATTGAGCTCTCTGCAATGGTGGCATAGATTGGAGAAATTGCTGCTGCTGTCTCAGCCTCTGCTGTTGAAGAAAGCTTTGCAGTTGAGGATTTCGACCTTGCAACTGCATGCTGTCCTGCTTCTGTAACAATTGGTGCACCTGCTGCGGCAGAATATCTTCCTCCTTGATATCCAATCTAGGTTTCTTTTGGACTTGAGATAGATTGGTAGGATCTTGCGCAAAAGATCCCACACTTCGCTGACCCATGGATAGCGGAACTTGCCCAGGTTGGGATGTAGGCAAGGATGTTGCACTTGAGCCCCCTTGTTGTGGCTGCTGACTTTGCTGTAATTGTACACTTGGGTCGTGATGATTGCCCTGTTGAACTATAGAGGATCCATCAACAACTGATGAGCCTGAAATGCTTAAATTATTGGATGAGAAAGACATCGGAGATGCTGGCAAACGCATATAAGACTCGTTATTGATGCTTGCACTTCTCTGCAAATGGGGACCCCCTGACAGCACCGAATTTGCATCTGTCACCAAAGAACTTGCTCCAACACTTGGTCCTGAGTTTGCCACGCTGTTCAAAACCGCATTATTGATGTCCCCGGAAACAGGACCCAAATTCGGGCGCCCAGTTCCAGGAATCGAATTGGATGAGTGACCAAATGATGAGCTCAAGTGAGGGTTAAGAACAGCTTGGGAGTGCCCATCTCCCTGGAAGAAAATTCCTGAACCTGAGGAAGATTGGGCTAACCCTCCAGCCACGCGAGTAGGTGCCATGGCAGGCACTGCCCCCTGGTGGCTGGAGTCTAAATAGCTCTCCAGAGCCAGGGTTGACAAATAATATCGATAGTAACTATGCTCAAGCGGCTCAATATCATTAAAAAGTTAAGCTTTTCCAGCAAGTAAAAAAGATTTTACAAGTATAAGCGTCCAAACATTAGAACCCTTCACCAACCAGAGAGGAACAAAAGCCTGATTGCTTCTATTAATAATATCACTGACCAATGAGAAGGCTGCCTGCTAAAAATCTACAAGCTCTCGTTCAGACCAAATGTAGTGGAATATTTTGCAATCAGTTTGAGCTTTCAACAATTTGTTGCATGGATCTAAGCAACGTTCAATAAACAATGCAAATAACAACATTAGCAAGAGAAGGAAAAAAAAAACACAAGCTTATAAGAGAAAAAAAACTACGAAGCTCTTACAACTATATTCTCCTTAGAACAATCTTCAGACTCAAAACACAAAGATCCAAACTTTCCACTTAGAATCCTTCCAAAACATTAAAGCATACTTGCTTGAGGAAACCCAATAAACCCCTACTTCTTAAACAAAAAGACAACAGTACAGCCAGCAAGAAACCCCAATTTCCCAAATCCTAAAAATACCCAAATTAAACCCAAAAGCGCAGCCTTAATAAAAAATACTCCAATTAGAAATTTGAACTAAAAGATCAAGATAATAAAGAAGCTAAAACGAACTAAATTGCAAACGGAAAACATCATCGACTATAAAACTCGCGTTATAAATAGATCAAACTCGACACTTTCTTGCACACCAAAGACCAAACAGGAACAAAAGATTATCATCACTACTCGAAACCAAATGAGAACAAACAAGAGCTCCAAATCACGTCTATTATCAAAGCAATATCAACTACAAATTAAAATACCCCAAGCTCAGCTACTAACCTCGAGAGAGCAAGCTCGATAAAGCGAATTTTTTTTTACTTTTAATTTGAGAACTTAAAGCGTATAGAGAGAGAGAGACGGAGATGAGAGAGAAAAAGGAGCTGTGAGTAGGCGGCTTTTATAGCTAGCGGGAAACGAAGAGAAACGATGACCGGCTGCACCAGTAAAGCCACCGGCCATATCAGGTAAACCGAAGGGCACGTGTCGTTACAAGAGAGAAGAAGACGTAGGTCGGTGTGAAATTCCACGACGTGGCGAGATCTCATTGGAGAGTTCGGAGGTCGCACATGATATAGATCATGAGGACCGTTTGTTTTTTACCTGGATTAGGTCCCTGAACACTCTGTATACGTTTCTGGAAGGACCAGCAGTTATCGCCTACACCCGTTAATGCCTATCATACGACAATCCGTCAATTCCAAGTCATCATTGAATGACGTGGCATATCTCGAGTGGACGGTTTCTTTCGGATGCGAATGTAGAGAAGCGGAGCTCGGATATTATAGTTTCGCATGTACGGCACCACACGTGTGGAATTACACGCATAACGGAAATAAGGCCATGTTTGGCATGAGTTGAAAATTAAAAGGTCAGCCTTCATGTCCTGACAAGGGAAAATCAAAGGAGTGAATCTTAATTGCAAATTAGATATAATAATAAAGACATAAGAAATATAGTAATTAATGTAAGGGTTAGTTAATTGGTTGTGTGTTATAAACTTATTTGAGGATTTCTAGTGTTACGAATTTTTTAATAAATTAATATATAATTAAATTAATTGATGAAATTGAATTGTCAAAAATAATAAAATTCCCAATTATTATTTTTTAAATGTGCATTAGATAAATTATGTATATTTATTTCAAAGTTACATTTTATTTTTTAAATTAATAGAATATCCCTTAATTGAGAGTTATTGACTGAAAATGTAATTTTTTCTATGTTGATAAAATTATAATTTTATTTTAAATTTTATTGAATAAGTTGTCGGGTGTGTATAATAAATATTCAGATCTAAACAAAGTCTTTATTTTTATCTGATTATCTTTTTTAGAGAGTTACGGTAAATTATAATCGAAATCACTATATTTAGAATCTTAATTTTTTAAATTAAAAAAGTTATTTAAAAACTAATTTAACCAATTTAAAATACCCTTTTTGAAATTGATTATTTGCGTAAAAAAGACAAATATTTATGTACCTTAAAAAAGAAAAAAAGAAGGTAAACAAGTTCCTTGACCAAGGTTGTAACTTGTACACCAAATGGTAATGAAAACCAAGGTTGGTGAATGATGATGATGATACCTTGCAAATGGGTCAAAATCATTGACTAGGGAAGATCATTTCACCTCCGAATAGGCCATAACCTAGTTTAGACAATCAAATTTATATTATTATTGTTATTATTATCATTATTATTATTATTATCATATAAAAAAACATTGCACTTTTTATTATTAAAAAATTATTTTTTTTCTTTTTCTCAAAATAATAGTTAATTCTAAAATTATTAAGTCTAACCTTGAAATAATCAAGTCATTTTTTTGTGATTATCAAATTATAGGTTTAACTCACAAAAATACCTCTTTTTAAAAGTACAAAAAAATATTGTGTACATTATGACCCTCTTTAGACTTGATAAAGGAGAGTTCAGATCCTTTGTCCAATATTATAGTGTCTTATTGTGTCTAATAAATCTCAATTATTTATTTATGTAGGTCTCACATGAGACTCGTATGAAGCTCGCAAAATAAATTACTGAAATTTGATGAAACAGAATAAAACAGAGTAAAACTGAACAAAAAATTTGGATTCGATAAAGGAAGCTATGTACATTAATTATATTAACTCTAACCTTACTAACAAGTTGAAGGACATTGAATAGGACGGTTAGGTGCAATGAAATTGATATAATTTGGTCCACGCACGTAAAGGACAAACACAAAACTACGGCTGCCATACTTTTGACCATTTCATGCCTGCCGTCCGATTCCTTTACTTTCCTTCCACACCTGGCAACCTGTACTATAATGTGGGTAATTATTATTTTTATATTTGATTATTAAATTATTGGTAGTTAGTTAATTATGAGGAAGACATAAATGTATCACCTGAAGACAATCACTTTTGGTTTTTTTTTTCTTTTTATTACATAATTTATACACCTCTTATTTAAAATGGGTGTCGTTTTAGAGGAATGCACATTTATTAAGAAAGTTAATGAAATGTCTAATATACCCTTATTAATTACATGTTAAAGTGCTTTGAAAATATAATTTGTGTAATTAAGATGTAAGAGAAATTAAAGGGTAATTTTTGAAGTAAAATCATAAATATGCATAAAAAGTCACAAACGATACTTATTTTGAATAACTAAAATTCATCTAAAACGACACTTATTTTGAATAGGAGGGAGTAGATGTCATATTATAATAAAAATTTTCAAATTATATAATAATAATTTAAAATTAAATAGCGAAATCAACTAAAATATTCTATTTAAATTAATTGTTTACAAAGTTCTTGCAAATTTAAAGGCTATACGAAAAGATCCTAATTACACTTCGGTCACCATTTCTAACATATTTTTAATTAGGCCAGGGACTAAAGACTAATCACTTATATATAATTATAGATTAACTCAAGTTTAGGACTTTTTTAAGTCCAATTTGAAAAAACAATTAATAAATTAAAAATAATTTTTTATTTCTTTTCAAAGTCTTAGAAAAAAAATCTTTTTCATTTAAAAAAAAGGGTCAAAGAGTATATTAGAGTATATTTATATAAATATATAAATCAAAGTGCAATAGAAAAACTTCAAGACTCTACCTTTATCAAATATTCCATACATCAAACTAGATAAATAGAATACGATTCATTTTCAAGATGCCTTTACTCCTTTTTACTGTTTGTGATAGATTGGTGAAACTAAGGAAAAATAAAAAAAACCAAATAGTATTTAAATATATTTTTATTGACCAATCATAGTTGACACCTAAGAGAATCAATGACTGCATCTTTGATGCACTTGCTAGTACGAGTATACTTGAAAATTCTTAATTGGCTAGTTGTAAATAGCCCCACCTACGCCCAATCATTCTGAATAATGCTCGCATCCTCTATATTGGAAAATGCATTAACATAAATACAACGATAAAAAAAAGTAATACAAAAGTGAATAAACTATAAAAACGAGTCAAAGTGGATTGTCCTACAATAGCGCTTCCACGCAGTAACTCTACCAAAGGTGATCCTATTGTAGGAATAACTTATGACACGCTTGTTGCAATTTTTACTAGTCATTCTTTATTTCTATTTGAGAGAATCCTTATGAAAAGCTGTTTGTTTCTACTGAGTTAAAACAAGATGTCGATGACTATAGTAAACTAAAGTCATCCTTTAATACTTAATTTAATACTTAAATACTTATTTTGCTGCAATTTCAACTATACAAAGCAAACAAAAAACGGAAGGTTTAGTTATTCAATTTGTTTTTGTTTTTGTTCGAGCATGACAGTAAATTGCGAATCTGATCAAAGTAACAAATGCCCAAGTTTGTTTTGGGCCCCAATGTCTCTTTATTTTTTATTTTTTATTTATCATTAATAGTATAAAATTTAAATATAGTATGTCCGGACCAAATCAACCCTAGAGTTAAAAATCTCATTCAAGAATTGTTTTTGATCCAATCCGTATGAATCAATAAAAAGGGCAAATCTCTTATGATACTGGCTTGGTTATTGATAGAGTGAATAGATCTACTATTTCTTGAAATATCTCTTTTGATTCAAAATCGTGGTGTAATGTGTACCCACCCCTCTTCCGATCATGGAATAGATGAAATAAATAAAATAATAATAACTTTTCGGCAGCATGCTCAAGGTTCCAAACTCAACGGTGTCAACTAAACACAAGGGTTGTGCTCGTTGTGGGACTTAACCCAACACCTTACGGCACAAGCTGGCGACAGCCATACACCACCTGTGTCTACATTTCCGAAGGCACCCTTCTCTTTCAAGAGGATTCACGGCATGTCAAGCCCTGGTAAGATTCTTCACTTTGCATCAAATTAAATTATATGCTTCACCACTTGTGCGGACTCCTGTCAATTACTTTTTTTTTATCTAGAATTAACCAGAAAATGCTAATTACGTGAGTTTCAAACTTGAATTTTGATTTGATTAATAATCAAATTTATCTTTGCTCCCACATTCAAACGAATACAACAAATCTAGACAGTCTATTATCGTTAAAAAGTGTAAATGGCTTCGTTTATATCCCATGGCATCTTTCTTTCAAGATGAAGGATGCCCATCATACGAGACATAAGATTTAGGAGACCTGTTCCCACGCTACTGTGAGATCTAACCCCATAGACGATGGCCGGGGATCATCCTCTCAATAAGACAGAAAGAAAGGAAAAGAACCTAGACGGTTTTTGAAAGCATCCTTACTTTGTTGTTCACAGTAGCAACTTGCCAAGTGAGAAATTGTCAACCTTATTGTGAATTTTTAAACTAGAATCTAAATTTGATCAAATTTAATTTAATTCGTTGAGTTTGAATTAGATTGATTAAGATATGATTAATTTATCATATTCAAACTTGTCAAGTTTGGGTCGTTTAAACTTGAATTCTCAAATCTAACCATGAGCTTGAGTTTAATAAAGTCTTTAGAAGCACTTTCTAACTGCTAGTTATATGCTTATTTGCCAAAGTTTTGAATCCAATTGCATCAGCTAGAAAGCCTAAAGAAGTCTTAGTTGCTATGTCACCTAATTTTTCATCTTGTCTTATGAGAGGTTGAGAAAAGGGGTAAGAATCAATAATTTTTTAATTAAAATAACGATAATTGTGAGAGTTGCTGCTTTCAAGAATTAGCCCAGACTTAAAAAAGAGAGAGGCAAAAGTTAGATTTCACTCTTTCGAGATCGAATTATAGCTTATAGTTTTGAACTTGATTCGTTTATTTTAAACTAAATCGAATCAACTCAAGCCAAACTTATACTAATTTATCATTTATCATTCCTAATCACACAAGAAGATAATACAATTCAGTCTTAGCTCGGGATTAATATTGGGCATATGATATGTTCAGGATCGAATTGGGCTTGGCCTGAATCGGTGATTGTCAGTAGCTTTTGGCGTCCAAATTAGTTTGGGCCACACAAGTAACAAGATAGTACACACGAACTGTGGATTCGTTGCCACTGGCGCAGAAGTATCAGAAGTGGGTGTTCGGTTTCTGAACTCCCAAACAAGTGGAAGAAAATGAGAAGTCTTGAAGTTAGTTCAATAATTCCGTTGAAGTTCGGTACTCCTTCTGGCGCCAAGCTCACCAGAAAACCAGGAATGGTGTTGTGTGTACGCAGTGACGACTCTAGAGCCACTCAAGACCGACAACAACAGCTAAACCTCTCAGTTCTTCGCTTTACATTTGGTATACTATAAAAAGGCCTCTCCTTTTTTGTCCATCTAAAGCGTGTTCTGAGTCCATGGTTTTTGGTGGGGTTTGAAGGGATTCCCGGTTTTGACGAGTCATACTTGCCGAGATGGATTGGGTACGGGTTCGGGTCGCTTCTTCTGTTGAATCACTTCGTGGGTTCTTATCCTGCGATCACACCTGCGCAACTGGTTAGTGGGGTTTTATCGTGTTTTTCTTACATCAAACTGTGTAGTCTCTTGGATTGTATTTATGTTGTTTGATGTTTTGACGAGTGTAATTTGGAGCATGGAGCAGAGAACTGAAGCTTTGGGTCTTTCTTTGGCTGCATTTTCAGTGGCACTTCCTTACTTTGGGAAGTTTCTAAAGGTCATTACTCTTTGTACTGGATAATCTGTGTCAAAATTAAGTACTTGACACCAATCATAACCATAACCTCATGGCTTTTCTGTATTCTACAGGGCGCTACTACAGTGGATAAGGTAACCATTCCTCCAGTTGCTGAACAAATTTTTGTGATGTCACAGAATATAGCTGATACTCAGAAGGAGGACTTGGCTTGGGCAACTTATGTTTTACTGAGAAACACAAACACCATAGCTGCGGTTTGTTTCTGTGCTATCATGTTCTGATGAATTGAACTTGTGAGCTACATTTATGGAGTTGTTGTGGTTGTGTTCATTGTTTCAATTTTGCAGCTGATATGTGTTGAAGGGGAACTTTGTGTCCGTGGATACTGGAACACTCCTGATAATTATTCGAAAGCTGAATTACTTGATTGGTTCAAGAGACAGATTGAGATCATTGGTTTCTCAGACCTGAAGGACCCTTTATATTTTCCGACAACTGGCGGTAAGATTGCACTGCTTTTGCATTATGTAATTCAATTTCGATCTATTTGACTCTTGCACCATATTTCTGGTTTAGACTTGGCATTTTCATCTTTCTGCAAAATGTAGACCTGCCTGTAATTATATTTGTTTTATAACATGTGAATCGTTATGGTTTTTATATGCTAAAGCACCAAATTTGATTTGTATTCAACTTTTAGAAAGGATGTTTATGACTTTAGTAGTCTGATCAATGTATCAGAATTCCAAAGTTGGGAGATGCTGCCCGAGGGGACTTGTACGCTGTTGGTGGAGCCTCTGCTTCAAGACAGTGATGAAACAGCTAATGAGAATGAAGAGAATAAAGGGTTTCTGTTGTTGGCTTCAAGCATCGGATTTGCTTATAGCGACAAGGATAAAGCTTGGATAAGAGCTGTTGCCAACAAATTTGTGAGCAGATCATAGGTTCACAACTGCAATGAAATTTTGTCTTAGGCTTACTGTTATATATTTAAAGTATGCTGAATGGTTTCTGCAAAATTCACATTTTTCTCCAAAAATATGACGACTTTGGTTGGAACTCTTATGGGATTATAACTGCCAAGGATTGAGTTTACCTTCGACAGGTAGGAATTTGTCCTGAAGCAATTAGCTTTGCGTGATTGCATTCTTATGAGGCAAATAAGTTTGCTTATTCTTTCTGGCTTTCACTTAGGCAGTTCCTCTCTTGATTTTATCACCAGGAGTTTCTCAATGAACTTTGTTGTTATGGGGAATTCAATAAAACTTTTTAATTCCCAAATCAACTTCACGATTAAGATCCTAGTTTCTACAAAGGTGAAAGTCATACTGCTTACTCCTGACAGGAGAATTGATCTATTAAAGAATGTTATGGTATCTGTTGAAGGGTTGGGAGTGCATATGATAAGAGGAATATCATTACTCGTTAGTTAGGAATGAGGTAAGGGTAGTCCTGAACATTGTACACATTCTTGGTCCCGGTAACCATTGAAGAATTTATCTTAACCTGTGTTTATATAAATCGTTTCAAATGGGTCAAGGGGAAAATAGTCTTGGAATATGTGGGTTGTAGAAGTTGTGGCAGCTTTATCCTTTTGGAAGATCTGAACTTGTTCTTTATACTTGGCAGTCAAATGTAGACCAGACACGGAACTTGTTAAATTTGTGGATATCCCTACTTCAACGAAACTACCTAAGAAAGATCTCATATGTCCTCTGCAGGTTTTATGTTTCAAAATGAATTCCTTGATCCTTTACTTTCTCACAGGCTCATTGAGTTACAATTTGGATGAATGAAAGTGATGAATTGCTTGGCGGTGAGTAATAACCTAACAAAATCTTTCTGTTACCTCATCTATTCCTTGAGTTTCCTTTGTCAAACAATTTTATACAGGATAGCACTGCTTCCCTTAGTCTGCAAGCCGCAAAAGCATACTTAGTTGCGGTCTGCAGGAAGTTGATGGCTTCCTACAAAAATTTCTCCAATCCATACACTAGATTCTGCAATGATATCAACCAGAAAATGAAAGTTTTACTTGAGCTAGGAGAATGGAACCGAAAGCTCGCAGAAAATTTTACAATTGCACAGATGATTACCTTTAGACGGATAACTTTTCTTATGGCCAACAAGAGGCCAGGCATGAGGCACTGTACATCTATGATATCATGTTTTATGGAGTAAACCTGTGATTGACCATACAAGGTTAAAATTAACCAGTGAATTTTAGCAGTACTCTTCAGCTTAATGCTTCTTGGTATTTGGAAATGACGAAGGAAGAAACACACCTCTCCTGGACCAGAGAAGTAAACAGTTGTGCTGGAAGGAAGGCCTGGTAGGACCATACTGTGCACTCTAACCCCATCTTCTCCTAGAACTTGTCCTCGAGCCTTGTAAGATACAAAATATGTCTTTTATTTTTCATTCCTACAATAAAAAGCAGTTTTGATCCTTTATTTTCGTTAAGCATCCGAGAGGGATAGAATCTTTGTCGTTCCTTTAGTAAATTTACTGTTCAGTAAACAAATATGAATGTGATCTTAAACATTTTTTGCATTTATGTAGCTCAAATATGAGGCCATACATCTGATATGTAGAATTGCTTACCAAAACATCTGTTGATAGATCTTCTTTATTGTACATCTGTCCCAAATTGGAGAGGTTCCTCGAAATTTGAACAGCATCCATTGATGGAAGATCCTGCGAAAATATTACAATTCATTTATTTGACTTAAATGCCTCAGGCACAATGTTTGTTTCTCTGGTTTTGTTGAGTATTTAATTTAACAAAGAAGAAGAAGAAGAAGAAGAAAACTGTATCTAACTTGTGCATTGGCCCTTGATTCCAGGATTTCTACATTGTTGTAATGGAAGGAAGCTGAAATGGCAGCTTGCTGGAGGAGTATCGATCCTATAGATAGAGTTGGTGCAACGAGGCAACCCTATCATTGATGCATGTAATTTGAAACTTCAGGAGGCAGAAGTTTGCTCAAAAATCACATGCCACACACTCAACTCAGTGATTCAGCAAATAAGAAACATCTCACCCTGTGCTCACCATGCTGGCCTTGTCACACAATGCAGATAAAGCCCCGACTGTGTCTAACTTAATCTGGGGCACATAAACCACGCTTTTCATACCAAAAGCTGTTGCCTGATGACAAAAAGCAGAGTAGCTATGAATGCATATCTTTTCCAGAAATTGAAAGATTATAAGTTATAAAAACAAGAACTCTGCTTTTTACATGGACAATGAACCTGTTTCACATTGTCATAAACTGTGGAAGGGTCGGTGAAATCAATGACTACTCCTGTTTCTTTAGCCTGTGAGACCAGAAAATGGGTTCGTTTCATTTCCTTTCCATTGTCAGTGTCTGAGAAAGAGCTTGGATTTTGGTGTATCACCTGAGATATTGATCCTAATACCATGGCCAAATCATTCATTATGGGTATTTCCAGTGGCTCTTCCATGTCGCAGACCTTACTTCAGACATGGAAATCGAATAGATATCAGCTAAGTACGTTATTTACCAGAAACAGAAACACTTGTTCATATGTACAGTACGAAGATAAGAAAACCTGTCCAATATCTTCTCCAACAAAATGGGAATCAACAGCACCTGCCACCTCCATTCCTCGAGCTTTGGTCACCGCAACAACAGCTGCTCTCCCTATTTCCTTCGCAGCTCCATTTACGACCACCTTTTACAAAATGAGAAGCACACAAAGAATATGGTATGTCTTTTTAAGTAGTCCAAGACTTAATTGTCAGTAACCCAAGTCTTGAAGAACTGTCACCTTAATATTTGTCTGAGAAGGTTGAGCAGAGCAAGAAATAAAAGGCTTGCCTTTGACATTTTCAGAAGTTCTATGAACACAAAGTGGGAAATGGCGGCTTGTAGCTGCCATGGTGGTTCAAGGATTTAGTGTTTTGCCTTGGCAGCAAAGTGACTATACCCCAGGTTGAAGAGAGGTCCATTGTCTTGTTCCAAAGGATAAGGTTGTTGCAAGAACTGATGGGGCTTGTTTGGACAGAATCATAGGACAGTGACTCTTGCAATGACAGCTGTGCTGTGACAGATAATATGGGCAAGCAAGCCAACAACACCGGCATGGAGTTTGTTCCTCCTTCATTGCCTAATAATTTTGTATCATTGCCACTTGCATAACAAAGACAGATATTGTAATTATGAATGGTAATGGGTCAGGTCCGACCTCAATTTTTGTCTAAAACCTTGTCGAGTTCAAATAGGCAGGCTCAAATGATAAGGGCGACAGTTCACATAGAAGTGTATTAAACTTAAAACATGTCTTATACATAAAAGGCCCTCCGATTATTATACATTCTTATACATAAAACAATGTAGCCGAATGCCGCACCGGTTTGGGTTCTGGTATAGTACTATATCAGTACCAGTTAATACTGAATATTGATTTGAGCAATTTTTTAAATTTATGAAATAGTTTCTCAATTTTTTTGAAAATTACAAAATAGTTTATTATCATATTATACAGTTGTACTGTATATTTTGAATCATGTCTACAAAAATCATAAAAATAAATAATAATCATAATTTATAATTTAATTTAATAATAATTATTAATTAATATAATTAAACTTAAAATATATTTTAAAAATATATAAATTTCAAATCAATTTTGATTTAATAATTAAAAATATTTAAAATAAATACTAGTTTATAAATAATAATTTTTAAATTATTTATTTTAAAAATAAAATATTTTTATTAATAAATATTATATAAAATATTAATAAAAATTTAAATAAATCACTTTATTTTAACTTTTAATTAATTTATAATTATTATTAATAATGAAAATATTTATTTTATTTTAAAAATTAAAAATTCACAATAATTATAAAAGTTGAAGTAAATAAATAACTAATTAAAAAAATTTTGAAAAAAAGAGGGGGAAGAAGAGGCTAGAGTGAGAGAAGAAGAGTTCAAATTTTTTTGAAAATTTTGCAGAAAAGTCCCTCTATTTTTTAAAATTTCTAGTACCAGCTGATATTTGACTGGTATTTTGAATACTGACAAATAAGGGCTAGTACCGACCAATATTTAAACCCAATATAATTGACTCTTAATATTATATCAGTTTTGGTCCGGTACAGTACGTACCAGCTAATATTCATGACAATGACATAAAAGGCCCTCCAAGCATGATGTTGTTTCCAACACGACATGGTGCCACCTTGATTATACATCATTTTTAGAATAAATAATTGAGATTCTATTATTATTATTATTATTATTAAATTTTAAAAACCCATTTTCTATGTTTTTTCTCCGCCTTTCAATAATAAGATTTGAAGGGAAGAGATAGATATTATCTATTAAAGATGTTTTTTCTATGACCATCACACAAACTAAATATTATCTTCTCCAATTTCCTAGTCTTCCACAAGCAAACGGTAACAGCATCAATAAAATGTTTCTTTTTTGTGAAACTTTAATAGGAAACAAATCAATTCCACTTGGAGTTCAAAATGGGTCGGATCATGTCAATCTAAACTAGGAGAAAGAATTGAATCTGACTTAAGATTGTAGCTCTCGAATTATTTAAATTTTAAAATAAGGATTAATTGTGAAAAAATATTTAATTTTATAATATTAGCCCAAATTTTTAAAAATGATGATAAAATATTTCAATTTTTAATTTTTAGAAAAAATAATATGACGTTATGATATAATGAACCATGTTAAATTAATATCTTTGTCATTTGAATGCACTATAATAATGGTGCCACATATAAATTTTATTATTTAATAATTTAACAATATTTTTTTATAATTATATGCCCTTTCGTATGTTTTACTTCACAATTATTTTGTGATGTATGTATTTTTATTTATTAAAAATAAAATGTATATATTACACAAATATAATATATAACAATAACGTGATGAAAAATAATAACCTAACATGGATTTTCACGTCAGTCACATTACGCAAACAACTTAATGTCAAGTTATTTTTGTTAAAAAATAGAAGTTATAGTATTTTAGCCCTTTTTTAAAAATTCGTTCCAATATTACAAGATTAAATAAATTTTAATATTTTTATATAATTAACTCATAAAATAATATTGTTTTAATAATTTTGTGTTTCTTAATTTTAAAGACTACAATACCTATTTTTTAGTAAAAGAATTTAAATAATTCAAGCTGGTCTTCAAAACTTAGGGATGACAACTGGGTCGGACTTCCAAGCTAAGTCCAGGTTGAATATGCATTCGGCTCAATTTTTATAAAAGTTCAAAGCTTAAGCTTGGTCATATAGGCTATGCCTAGCTTGAAATCCAATCTTATAAGCAAATCAACGATGCCATTTTGTATTTTAATTTTTTAAAATTGGGTTAGACTGGACAAGGCTAAGGTCGTATTGGGTTGCCTCAGGCCTTATTGGTCTGGGTCGGCTCAAGTCTAAGAGGGTTTGGGCTCGGTTCGGCTAATTATCATCCCTATCAAAAATTGAGTTTAACTAAATTTACCACCTTGAGTCCAATATTAGGCCGGGCTCGGTCGTAGAAGGGTTTGGGACGAATGCGACCCATTATCATCCCTATCTAAACTCGAGGTTAACTAAACTTACCACCTCTAATTCCATCATTCATTTCATAATTTTCGTTCTTTAGTCAAAAACATCGATTCTGATTTCAACTTATTTCCTTTCACCAGTCCCATTCTTTGGAAGTTGGATTTTCGTTTTCCCTTATGTTCTTAAAAAATTAGCTGAATCAAGGCACTAACTAATACAGAGACATCTCTACCACCTAGTTGAGAATTGATCCAATTATCATAATCTCCACATAATCAGGATAGAGACACTCAGCCATATCCGCTAATTGAATCATTAATTTATTAAATAATTTACTTAAAATACGTAATTTATATAATTATTTATTAAATATTCGTTTGCGTCATTTTAAAATATCAACATGGATTGTATGTTAATGATTGGTTACTTAATCCATCTTTTCTTCTTTTTCTTGGACTTGACTAAGGCAACAACTAGATCGATCGAACCTGATTTTTGACTTGCAACACAAAATTATGGAGGTTGCGTGCCAATGGATGGATTGTCACCAACTTCACGATTCGAAGGTAACCATCAAAATAAACTAAAAAAAGAGAAAAACGGTGCCATGCCCTTTTCAAAAGGAACGTCAATACTCCCTAGCCAAATTAGCGCCGGGTGAGACCGCTCGCACTCGACCTGACTTTAGCTCGTCAAGTCGACTATTTTTAACTCGGGTTAAAATTGATATTCCTACTTTTCATCCGGGGCTTTTTCTAACAAAATCTTCAATTGTTTTTGTAAAATAAGAAATCTTAGCTCTAGATCCTTGCATTTAGTATGAAATTCTTTTTTAAAAGTGTATATTTATAAATAATTAAGTTTGGTTTAAGTGATTGAATATGAACCTTTTTTTTTGTCTTTGACCAAGGTATTTATCGGCAGACCCAGTGATTAATCCCCTCGCTGATGAGAAGGCATCTCACAGGGTGAGACAGCTGATTCAAGGATTTAAAGTTGCTCCATACCTAAAATCAAGGATCGAACCCTTGACCTTTGATTAAGGATGGATGAGCCCCTTGCCACTCAACCACATCGCTTAGATTATTGAATACGAACTTTAATATGAAATGAACTCGTATCTCTACCACGAATTTAATTTAAAGAGAAATAACAAATAATAAACTCCATTCAAGTAATTAACGATAAAAAATACATTTATTTATCTAACAAAATATCAAATTAATTGATTAATAAAAGAATTTATTACAATACAAATTTGCTCCTATTCAAAAAGGATTAAAAGAGTTTAAAAGATCTAATTTTAAAATAATTAGCAATGCTTTAAAAACTGGCCAAAAGTTAAATCAGTAAAATCAGAAGTTTAAGAGTTAAGAGGTATTAGACCATTACAAAATATGTTTAACATTAAATAAAATTAAATAATTTAAAATATGATTAAAAAAGATTGTTTTTAATTATTAATTAAAATTTAATTAAAATATATTATTAAATAAAAATTAAGATAATTACTGAAAATAAAATTGGCTGTCAAATTTGATCTAACTTAAATTTAAATAAGTAAATTTATATTAATTAAATCTTAGATTATACCTTAAATAATTCGAATAACTTAAACAAAAAATTTAATTAAAGTAATATTATTTAATACACTCTTACGATTTTTACACGAATCATAAGACCAGCCATTTTCTTACTGCTATCTTCCATTCCACAGCAATAATTTGGTGTCAGAACAAGAGAGTCGCTGACAGAGTTTGGACGGACAAAGCCAAATTAATATTATCTGCTGTCCGTTCTCTATCAATTTCTGTGGACGCAAACACTATTCGTATCCACACAGTGCCAAAAAAGGCAAATTATTAGTCCAAAAGTATCTCTGAAACCTCACAGGTTAAATGTTCCTTTATTTTTTTATATTTCAATAATTTTAAAACCAGATTTTTTTCTCAAATTTATATTTATAATTTTTATATAAAAACTAAAGTTATATTTAGTTAGACGTAAAATTTTTAATAGAATGAAATAATTTATAATAGAATAGAATGTAAATAAATGTAATATTAAAAAATTATTGTTTGATAGAGATAAAAGGTTCATAATATAATATATTTAAATCTTATTTATCATTTTACATTTTATCGTAAATCCTCAAATCAGAAGTAACTTATTTTTAACGTTTATGATAAAATGCGAAGTAATATGAAATCTTTTTTTTCCTATTCTATTATATTTCAACATAAACCTTCTTCTTAAAAGATAGAATAACATAATGTTACATTTCATTTAATTAATAATCACCCAATCAAACATAGCGTAACCGATTCATTAACAGACAAGTTTCATGGGGAAAAAAAATCTTGTTGTTTTCTTAAAAAACTGGTTAAGTAATGAAAATCTGTTGCCCGGGTAGCTCAGTTGATAATCTAGTAGGGTAACTTAGAACAAAGACCAAGGTTTGATTCCCAGTAATAGGAGCAAATCAGCCACTCTATTAGGTGATCGTTCAAGATTAACCTGTGATTTAACCCTTTAACATCTGGTCGGGTCCAAGTGTGGGGGCAATTGAGGTGGCTGATTCCAACTTTATGGGACAAAGTAATGAAAACCTGTTAGTCAAACATGTGGACCCACGAGCAGAGGGGCTTGCATAGTTGCGAGACCCACAAGCAGCAATTTATTGCACACGGTTTTAATATTTAGGAAAATTGAGATTTTAATGGGTCTTTTAAATTTTGAATGATTTTTTTCTTTTAAGTTCTTTGGACAATTTAATTAATAAATTATATTTCTTAAATTTTATATTCTTTATTTATCTGTTTATATTTTAATCAAAAATTTTGTTTTAAATAATTGTTATTAAAAAAGGAAACACTATATTTATCCTTAAAAATTACTAAATTTATTTAATCACATTAGTAAATTATATCTATCAAAATTTAGGTTTTTTATTTATTTCCTTATACTTTAATTGAATCTTTTAAATTATTATTGTTAGAAACTAATTATTACTTTTATAATGAATTTGTTTAATAAATTAAATTGTTAATTAGTATACATAAGTTATGTTTAAATGACTTTCTTTAAATTTTATTAAGTCTTTAAATAAATGATAATATATATTCTTATAATTTTTTCTTCTTATTTGTTATATGGAGGTTTTATAATGGTTTAATATAAGTTGAACTTTTAAACCTTAAACTTTTTCAAAATTAATAAAAATCAAATAAAAATAGTTTTTAAAAATTTTTTGGTTAATAAAAAGTTATAATAAAAAAATTAAACCAATTTAACTAATTCTATTGTAAAAATTTTGAACGGTTAACTTTTCAGTTTGATTTTTTTCAATAACTTTTGTTGTTAAAATCGATTAATTAATTAAATTTTATAAACTAAAATTAATTAATTAAATTTCATTTAACATTCTCTCTTTTCAATTAAACTTTAAATTAAGGATAACCTCTTTTAATTTTATTTCAAGTTCTACAATTTTATACATTCTTTAATCGATTTTATGACAGTCTAATACCAGTTGAACATTTTAAACTTTTAAATTCTTGCTTTATTAAATTAATTTTGGGATTAATTTTTAAAACATTGATAAAAAGATATCTATGTAGTGTTTAGTGTATAAATCATATTAGCAAAAATAACTTTTTGTCGTGATTTATGTATTTTTTAAAAGATTAGTTACTAAGTTGAAATTTTTAAAAATTTAGAACTAAATTAAAGAATTCTTAAAAAGTTAAATACGTTTTAATCTATTGTCCCTATAATAGATTACTATGCTACCCAAATTTCACACACCAAGCGAGAAGACTCACTGTTCCAAGATAACATATTAATTTGCCAAATTTAATATAATTATTGGTCGGTCTCCTCCGGTCACACTTATGCCTTGGCCGCCCCCAACTGCTCAGATATTGTAATTTAGGAGTGCTTATTTGGAAGTAACCAGGAGAAATATATGGGTATAAAATGAAAATTTATGTTTGGTATTAATAGGGGTAATATTTTTATTCCCTCATTTTCAGCAATACTTCATACCTGTGAATTACTAAAAGAATGAGATTCATTGCTGGTTATGCTCCATTCTCATTTCTTACTATATTTATTCCTATTCTTATTCCCACTACCTTCTGTGAATTAAGAATCCAAATTAGTATTTTAACATACAGACATATCTATTATTGAAATTTGTAGTAATTATACTCGTGTTATCCATAACTTGTATTTATGTCAGTAATTATAGTGTTTGTTACATATTATATATTTTATTCATCAAATATTTATTTTATTTATTATTTCTAATACATATATTTATACTTTTTTTTGGGTTATTTAAAAACACTCTTTATTAATTAAGAATAAGACTGCATACTACTGAATCTTCTTATACTAATGTAATAGCGGAATTATTATTGAGTTGTTATTATACTACTATTTATAATTATTATAATAATTAATATAACATGTAACTTCAATTTAAAATTTTGATATATACAATAAATATAAAATGGTGATACAAATTTAAATTCGTGAAGAATGAAAAGAGAATTTTCTATTAAAAATTTAGTTCGTTGGAACTTTTATATATATATATATAATTAGGTGTATATAATATGTTCTTAAGACAAAGGCAATGTGCTCTAATGCACCCACCGGCCTCTCTTATTAAGCGTCATTAAGTAGGTTGCATTGTCTTAATCAAGTTACGTGCGCACAGAATATAATTCCCACGTGGTACGAGTTAGTCAAACGGTTTAGGTACCGCCACGTGTAATCCGGTCTAGCTTCGATCCGTCGGTGGCAGCCAATTGAGTCAAAACAAATCGGGGCCCTTGGTTTCCGCAAAACTCGCTGATGTTACCGAATTCTGCGACGCGTGTCTTTATATGACGTACACAACGTTTGTTTTACGACAAAAGAAAAAGGAAAAAGAGAATTTCTCAAATATTATATTTTATAAATTTAATGATTGCTTAAATAAAAAATTTAATTCAATTTGAATTTAATTATTTAATTGATAATTTATTACATTTTTTCAAGTACTTGATTATTTTTTTAGAATTTGTTCAAGTTATATTTAAGCAAAAATAAATGTAAATTATTATCGTTATCATCAACTTCTAGTTGACATCTTATTAAGATGCGAGGTTTGAAAAAATCTAATAATACGTAATCTTATTTTACATAATATGAAGACTATTTCTAATAGGCTCATATGCAATGAAGCATGACAACACTACACAATTATAAATAGATGTAACGAATGAATGCAAATTATTTTGATATAAGAAGGCATTTTCATAATTCATAATACATATATCTATTCTTAAGTTAAATAATATTTATTTTACACATCATAATTATAAATAAATTAAATGATTTATCTTTAATTATAAATCACAATTTAAAAAACATTTGTGTATTTTTAAAGTTAAAAAGCAATGTTGAGGTATAATGGAAAGACAAAGCTATCCTTCAACGGGGAAAGAACATGTTAGAAAAGGACACAAAGATTTACGAAGGAATATTGTACCTAGTGCCGACAAATTTGGATCAAAAAAATTGTACAACTTATTTCCTTTTACATGAAAAAACAAAAAATAAAGCATAAAATTTGATCTATTACATAAAAAAAGGAATTGAAATTGTTATAAAATATGGTTGTGTTTTTTATCTAAAAAAGAAGTTAAAAGTCGACGCATCCAATACACAAAAGTTTCTCACTTTGCTCGAATACGGAAATAGTTGTAATATTCACAACTTTTTTTTATATTTTTATAAAGAAATTATTTTCGTGACTTAAAATTATAATCTTATGATTATAAACGAACAACTTTATCAATTGTGTATTTTTATTTATATTTACTAATTTAGTAAATTAAATTTTGTCATATTTAATTTGTTTTAAAACTAATGAAAAAAGTTTAATTTAAATAATAATATTTTTATGGACCAAGTGTAGGCAGAATACTGGTCCACCTATTGTGAAGCCTACACTTATCATGTTGGATGTGTTTATGTCTTACTTTACTTGCGTTGATATAGACTAGACCTCACCTGGGTCACTCAGCCGGGCCACTGACCCGAAAAGGCTTTATTGTTGACAGCAAGGAAAGAATAGTACTTCACACCCATACTATATGACATGACGCATGTTACTTGTTTGAATGGTAAAAATAGTCAAGTCAAATTAAATTCATTATTTAAATTTTAAAATTTAAAATTCAAACACGAAAATAATTTATCTAAAATTTAGAAATTCAAGTCTTTTAATATATATATATATATATAATAGTCAAGTCAAATTAAAATTTTATTTAAAATTAAAAATTTAAGATTCAAACTCAAAAATAATTTATCTAAAATTCCCATAAAACGCAAGAAACAGAAGAACACACACGCACGCGCGCACGTGTGAACAAAGCGAGAGTCACTGAATCCACTCACCGCTTTTAGTTGCAAGAGAAATACCGGCGGAGCAAGAAGACTTGCTTCTTTGAAGACTCATTACTTGACAGATGGACACAACCCCTCATCCAACTGCCACGTGTCAGACCTTACCATCTACACCAACGCAATGATTGGGATGTTCCTGATCTTGCTCCTATGGAAACACACGTGTCATCAATGCAACGGTATTCCACCATTTGTTCCAGTACACCTGCATGCATTTGAACAGAAACCAACCTCCCAGTTTGGTGAAACACCCTCCAAGGTTGTGTGTCTTTGGTCTTTATTATTAATCTTTAAACAGGAGAGCTTTGGCGGCTTTCGTAGTTACAAGTTACCTTCTTTCTTCAACTTTCCTTTTATGTTTTTTTTTTTTCAAACACAGTTGTTTAATGTGTGTTTATATATATGTTAGCTGTCCACTCGTTTTTTATGTTCATTTTCCAATTTTCTCTCCTTTGAATCCTCCAGAACAGCTAGTAATAGAGAGAGAGGGAGAGAGGTGGGGAGATAATAATAATTCAATTCTTCTTTGACATACCATTTTCGTTGATTTTGATTCTGTTGGTTTTCCCGGTTGTTTCTTAGGAACAATCGCGGTTCTTTAGAGGAAAGTTTTGATCTTTTCTCGTAAAGACTCGAGCTTTTTGGTTACATTTGTGTGGAAGAGATCTGGGTTGTTTAGTTTCTTCATACAGAGGTTTGGCAGATTCTGGGTTTCAGCGAAAGTGAAGCTTAAGTTTCTTGAATTCGAAGAATTGGAAGATCCATTCGAGTTCTGCTTTTTTTTCCTTTCCAGAGTACGCCATTGGTTTGCAAAAAAAAAAGATAGTGGAAGTTAAGCTTTCTTTGTCCCTCTATCTACGCGTGGCTGTTGAGATTGGTCTCGTGTAATGTTCGAGTCAAAGCTTTCTAAAACAGAGACTAAGTCCCGCTGTCTGAAATGGGTGTCTCTTGTTTCTAAGATAGATCGTGTGGAGTCACAGTCGTCGGAGATCTGAGCCTCTCTGTATCTTAAATTTTCTTACTTGTAGAGGTGTCAGAAAAAGATGATGAGAATGAAGAATAAACCAACACGGTTGTCGCCGATGAATGGAGGAGTCGGCGGCGGTGGAGGTGAGTCTGGTGCCCAGTGGGAGGTTAGGCCTGGAGGCATGTTGGTACAGAAGCGAAACCCCGACTCCGAACGGAGTTCCGTCCCGCCACCGACAATTAGGGTTCGGGTTAAATATGGGTCAACGTATCATGAGATCAATATCAACTCTCAAGCTACATTTGGTAAGCCCTTTTGACCTGTCTCTCCCAAACTTTGTTCGTTTTATTGGTTTCTCAGTGTTAAATTTACAAAACAAGCTTTGGCTATTTTCGGTTTTCCAGGAGAGTTGAAGAAAATATTAACAGGACGAACAGGACTTCACCACCAAGATCAGAAGCTGATTTTTAAGGACAAAGAGAGGGATTCAAAGGCGTTTCTCGACATGTCAGGTGTGAAAGACAAGTCAAAACTTGTCCTTTTTGAGGACCCAATTAGCCAAGAAAAACGATTTCTTGAGATGAGAAAGAATGCTAAAATGGAGAAAGCATCCAAGTCCATCTCAGAAATCAGCTTGGAAGTTGACAGGCTCGCTGTTCAGGTAACAATATTTCGAAATTCAGACAATCACCGGCTTTGATATATCAGAAGCTGTAATTCTGATCTTTTTTAATAGGTTTCTTCGCTTGAATCTAAAGTTACTAAAGGAGGAAAAGTAGCAGAGATAGATGTGCTTAATTTAATCGAATTGCTGATGAATCAGTTGTTGAAATTGGATGGAATAATGGCAGATGGTGATGTTAAACTACAGAGGAAAATGCAGGTAATTTAGCTTTCTAGTTCTTTATCAGACCATGTGACTACGTTTGTTTACAGTAGACGGACTGATTCGTTTCTTGATTGTCTGATAAAAAAAAAAGGTAATGAGAGTGCAGAAATATGTTGAGATTCTTGATACGTTGAAGATCAAGAATTCTAAATCACCCATTGTTGGTAATGGAAAGCACTCAAATGGGCAGAGACTACCAACAATTGAGGAGCACCAACCCAAGTATCCTAATGGGCAGAGACTGACACCGATTGTAGAACAGCAACAGCCACCGGTACAACAGGCGCGGCAACACCCACAACCGTCTAACAAAACATCAGGGCCGGTGGTGGTGACCACACAATGGGAAACGTTTGATTCAACTCCAGCACTAATACCGGTCCCCTCAACGTCAACATCTAGCACCAATAATGCATCAGTTGTTCATCAGCCAAAATTCCCGTGGGATCTCTTAGACTAGTCTCTGTTGCCACGTAGAGTAATTGGCTCCTTTTTTCCTTTCCTGCTTAATTGTGTGTGGATGTGCTTTTTCAGTTTGTCTCCCAATTGGTTTGTTACTTTCTCCATTCTTTGATGTATTTAGATTCACCCCTCACAGCTTCTTGCTCTGTCAATTCAGTTCAGCAGCAAAAAATAAGTGGGGTTACTGCACAATACGTCCATTATTATTGTTCTTAATCTGTTTCCACACTGTATCTTGTTATTCATTTACCACTTGTATGGTTCTGTTTGTGATAGTGATCATAGACACATATATATTTCTAGCTTCATTTTCTTGTCGTTTCAAGCTTCTTTTCCTTCCTACCAAACAGAAAATTCTGGGTTTGACTGCAAACTTCTGAATGGAACAGGAACACGAACAAGAACAGGACCAATAGTGGTTGATGACCCAAAAGTTGATTTCCCTTAAAGTATATTATACTTTGCTTCCTCTGGGGGCTACAAGCTGACAAAAATGGAGTTACATGAGAGGTGATTAAGACATTGAAAGTCTAAAACCCTAGAAGCAATTTAATAAGTGATTAGCCGAAATGATTAACAGTGTAATGATTTAGTTGACGCAAGTCACCTGTTCCAATTTTGGTAAACCTTCCTATTTAGCTTCATTAGGTATAATGTCTACTGACCTAATACCTACTAGCTACCATGAAAGTTCCAAGAACTTGGAGTACGACGAAAGCATGTTTGCCATTTTCTGACTTCTCCAAACGCACAGAAATGGCAGGGCATGATTGTACTGTTATTACACCAAGAAAAAAAAATCACGAAGCTAACCTTTTACCAAAATCTTTCGACCCAAGTAATCTCCAACCGCTCCCCTCACCATACAATTAAAGTTCGAGTCTTTCGATTAGACGAGAAAAAGTGAAGTATGAGTTGGTGCAATCATAAAAAGTGTAGGTGTTTTTAGGCTTCGCAATCAAAATTATGATCTCCAAATTTAAAATCTTTATTAAAATGATGTTATTTTTAAAAATAAATTTTTTAATTTTTAAAAAATTAAAAATATATTTAACACGATCTGATCTTGTTTCCGTGATCGTGTTTTCGTAATCTAATTCGTTGTGAAATTGTGGATTGCTCTTAAAAATTAAAAATATATTTTACACGATCATGTTTTCGTAATCCAATTCGTTGTAAAATTTAAGTATTGTGGATTGATGTTATGGTCTTATTCATACTAAAAATTATGCTTCTAATTTTATTTATATTCTAAATATTTTGTTGTATTAGAAATTAAAAAAAAGACTTTCAAGTGTTTATCAAATTATTTTAACGAATATTGTTATGTGATTAATTGTTGTATTATGTTATAGGCATGTGTGTGAGTGTTTTACATCCACCAATTTAATGTATCTCCTCATGTTCGAACATATTTAAATTCTATCCAATGTTTAAAACCTAAACCGGAAGTCAAATCGGTAAGGCAAGGGATTTAAGGTTTAAAACATTTAACTAGTATTCGACCGTCATAAAATCGATTGAATATTAAATAAAATTAAAAATTGTGAAATATTATTGAAAGAGATTATCTTTACTATCGAAAAATTTGAAGTTTAATTGAAAAAAGAAATTATTAAATGAAAATAATTGATTTATTTTAGTTTATAAGAACTTATTATTTTAAAAAATTAATAAATTGATCGATTTTTAACAACAAGAGTTATTAAAATAACTCGAACTCAAAAGTTTTGGACAGTTTAAAGTTTTTATGATTGAATTGGTTGAGTTTTTTAACCATTTGTTCTACGAACAATTAATCAAAACGTATTAAACTTTGGTTCCAAATTTTGAGGTAGTTGACTTTGATATTTATTTTATCTTCATTTTTTAATAAAAGCATATTTAATAAAGGCGATGAGATCTCACAATTCAATGAAAATGACTAATTAAAAGCACCTAATTATATGTTATATAACAAGAAAAAACATCAATTAGTAATTAAAATTCACTCATAAATATATACTTTAGCAACTTTAATTAGTAAAGTGAGGAAGCAAAAAAGGCATGCACACATCTTCATTGGCTAACATGTATATATTTGGAGGACCAACAAGATTCTATATGCCCTTCTTTTTGTATTTGGGTGGTTTATTAAAGTGGAAGAACAAAGCAAAAGTCCAATGAAATTGCATTAGTTAAAGGGTGTAGGACACCTTCACTAAAAGTACAATTATCAACTAAAAGAATAATGAAATTCTAAATAATAATACCTAAAATAAGAGGTCTAAAAATACTTGACTAAGAGAGAGACTGCATTTTTAAGATCAGTCGGAATAAAATAATATACAAATATATAGATAAATAATTTTATAAATAAAAAGTGAAAATGTGAATAAAATAAAAGTAAAAGTAAAAATAAGGGTAAAGTAAGTAAATAAATTGAGAAATAAGAAAGAAAGTTAATAAAATAAACATATAACGGTTGTTGGGTAATTATATTAGAAAGCATCAATGATTGATTAAAGCATGACTTTAACTAAGCATAACATATAAGGAGTGTCGGTGGAAGGATTATAAAATAATCATATAAAAAGACCAAGAATAAATTGATAAAACAAGTTCAAGAAAAGTACTTTAGTTTTTATTTATTCTTTAACATACTTTTACATTTACACGTAGGATAAAAAGTTTGCTTCCTTTATGGGTTTCTAAAGAATATTAAATAAAAAACGAATTCGCAGTGTACAAAATTATATATTTTCATATAATTCACAAATAAAAAAAGACAATCACATACTACAAGAAAATTACCGATGGAAACAATACCGTTGAGAATTAGCAACGGAAAATCACATTCCGACAGTAAAATTGTCGTAATAAATGATAATTTGTGACGGACAAAATATCCATCAATAGAGCTAGATGAAAAACTATCCCGCTTATTTTTGCTATGGAATATAGCAATGGAATAGGAATTACTCTTGATAAAAGAGACGCGAACGATAGGCGACAAAATAAGCGTCGTCGTTTACCAATAGAAGTGTATTCCATTGCTAAAGTTAAAAATTAAACGTCGTCGTTTGCTTCAATTGCAACGTTTTTAGTAAAACGTAAACGAATCGGGGTGTACCGACAGAAGTGTATTCTGTTGGTTATTTACCAGCCGAACGGTTATTTTGTCGATAAAATTAAAATTTAAACGCCATCATTTGCTTCTTCTTCAGCATTTTAGTAAAGTCGAAAACGACATCGTTACTCGTTAGACGTCTGATCTTAGCATGAAGCCCACCCCCCAATCCTCATTTTCACCTCGCGTTCTTTTTCTCTCTTGTTGTCGTGTGCGAGCGTCAGTTCGCTTCTCACTGTCGATCTTCTTCCTTCTGCATCCATCTTCTTCCTTTGCGTGTTTCAATTCCCTGAGAACGTTTTCGTTCTGCATCTTCGTCGTGCATCGATTCCCTGCTTCCTTCCGGTGCTTTTGTGTTATTCTTCTTCCTTCTACGTCTTTCTTTATTCATCGATCGAGGTTAGTAGGTTTTGTTTTGAACTGGCTTTTGTGTACTGCTTTCATAGTTTTTGAAATATGTTCGTGTGGATGTTGAATTTGTCTACATTTGGAATTGTCTGAAACCTTTGCCTAGTTCTGGAATTGTACTGAATTCATGTAGTGAACTATGTTCGTGTGTATTTTATTTATGTTTTTGTGACTCTCTTATGGAGAATGTAAACTTCCAGAAATGCAATTATCTTTAGAGTAGCAGATGTCCTACCCATGTATATGCCAAGAAAGTGATCGGTTACCTTTATTGTTATTAGGATAAAAAGAGAGTAGCTCTTTGCGATTCTAATCGACCTCCCTCTTTATGGAATAAACCTGCTCAAGGTTTTATTAAGCTAAATATAGATGCATTTGTGAAGAACGATGGTGTTGTTTTTGGTGATATAGTATGACATTAGGAAGGAAATATGGTGTTAGCAGCTTTCAAACGGGTGAGAGCTAATGTAGGTTACAATGTGGGCTTTAGAACTAGTATTTGAAGGTAGATTTTGAGGGATTATTTTGAAAAACAATTGATTCTAATTTTAGATCATAGGAGATCGAATTTTCAGTAGCTAGGCTATCTTCTAATAGATATTCAACATATTAACATGAAATTTTCATGATTTTGCGTCTGTTTTATTAAAGAGATGAGAATTTTGTTACTTATCATCTAGCTTATTTAACTTTTATTCATTTGCCAGTTACTTTTTAACCTCTTCCCTTCCCCGGCCGCTTTTAGTTGAGCAAACCCTTGAACAAGACCTCCAATACATATAATAATTTCTTATTTACGCTTCCATACTTTTGCACCATTTTAATTGTATTATGCTTTGAATTTAATGAAGTTTCCTTTTAATTAAGTAAATTTTACCAAAATATTTGGGATTATTGCCTTTATAAGGAATCATAATACTATTATTTATTAGAATAGCCTTCTTAAGTATTCACAATTATATGATCTAAAACAACCAAATCATTGTTAGTTTTCACAATTCCTCGTCTAACCCTTTGTTATCAAATACAATTTATAAGCAGTAAGAATAAAGAAATATTTTCAAAAATTATGTGAAGTAAGTACTGAGTATAACCATTTTTATAACTAATTTTATAAAATAATGATGTTTTAAATTTTTATATATCTAATCTTTTTATTAATTAAAAGCTAAAGGAGAGAGCAACTTGAATATCAATCAATAATAGTTGGTGCAAACTAATAATGTTAACTGTCATATATCATATTTTTGCTCATAATCATACTCAGAGTAATCGCAAACTAAATGTTCATGTAATCTTTAAATAATTTTTTACTAACAAACTTACATATAATATACTTTCTTTTTTTCCCAACGTGTTAATCTCAAGTACAAACCTTCTTTCTCTATAAATATAGATTTATAAAAGGGAATGAAATTTGTAAAATATCAAGATAAGTTTTCTTGTTCTATTTAATATAAGAATGTGATAAATGTACTATTCCTTCATGTTAAAGTTTAATGTTAATTTATAATTTCTTTTCTCACTCATTACATATTATAAAATTACTTAATTCACACACACATATATATAATAGGAGGGTTCAAATATTTATTTTTTAAAAATTTTTTTTGGGTCTCAATATATTTTGAGGGGCCCATGTAGCTACGTCCCTGCATATATACAATAAATTAAATTCATATTAAAGTTCATCTTTTCTTCATAATATTTTAAAGTCAATTCCTGATATAAAAATATAAATATGTAAACTGAAAAATGATAAATGAAAACTTATTTCTATAGAATTTTAAAATAAAGAAAAAAACACTCTTATTTTATTGTACACAATCAAAATTTTAAACAAATATGTAACAGAATAAAAGCATAAGACAGTAGAACACAATATATAGCATGTATATATAACAGATTTTTAGCAAAACATTGAGAACTACTAGTCATATAAGTGTGTTCGTATCATTTAGTTATCCTTTTCTCAAAGTAGCATCATAAGTGCAAGGCCTTCCGGGAAGTTTGGCATCTGACCTTATAGTGCAGGATGAAGATCTTCCTTATGGAACATTTTAAATTTAATTTCAATTAATTAAGCTCTCAGTAATTTACTTACAAAAGAAACGAATCACTTGGATTTTCTTGCATGACATGGCCACAATCAAGGGCTATAACCCTGACTTTTGTCACAATAATGTATTAATTAAAGTATTCATATTTTTATCTTTACTTATTATATTTGTTACTAGTTTATAATTAATTTAGGTTAAATATCAAACTTCTAATATTAATTTTAAATTTCAATAACAATATCTAAACCATTCAATTAAATACTCCAACTTCGTAAAATTAAGTTATTTGTTTTATGTTTCCATACCAAATCAAGCTGACCAAGAATTTTCCCTCTCATGTGCCCATACCAAATTATAAGGAGAAATTAGGATTTTCTTGTGAGTTGTAGATCCAAGAAACTTAGGAGGTAAAAATATAAAATTTGGTTCTAGAGCTTAAGATTTGTAAGGTGAAATTTCGGCTGGCGTAGATTTGAACTTTCTCATAATCCCTGTAGACACGACTCAGTTTTTACCGATTTATTACTCACTTCAGGTTGAAATATGCCACCAAAGAGACAACGTGATATAATGCCACCCAGGTTCAAACAACGATTCGGAGGTACTTACAGTCAAGGGTGAACTATCACACTCTGCAGCTGCAATTGAATCACCTCCTCCCCCTCCAGTTACTACAGTTGCAGATGAGGTATCACCTTCTGTATCTAATGTTACACCATCCACCACACCTACATCATCCACTATCCGTATAGCGACAGAGATATTAGGGATAAACGATGTGGATGAAGGAGGTGGCCACCAACCTAGAGTTGAGGAACCTAATGGAAAAACTAACATCACAATTGTCAAGAATCTGTAAGTGAAAATATATAAAATATTATATGTTTATAATTAAGTTATAGGTTTAAAATTTAAAAATGGTACAAAATTATTTGTTTTTAAATTAGATTGATTTCGTCTGGACCGTGCTCTAAAAATGTGACATCCAAATTTAAGGAGAAAATTGATCTTGAGAACTATGTATGGAAGAATATCTCTCAGGCCACAAAGGAATTTTACTATCAAGAGTTGAGGTACAATAAAAATATTATTATTTTTAATTAATTTGTATACACTAATTAGATAAACCCTATAGCGACAAAGATATCAAAGGTAAATGATATGGATGAAGGAGGTGGCCGCCAGCCTAGAGCTGAGGGACCTAATGGAAGAACTAACATCACAATTGTCAAGAGTCTGTAAGTGAAAATATATAAAACATTATATGTTTATAATTAAGTTATAGGTTTAAAATTTAAAAATGATATAAAATTATTTGTTTTTATATTAAGTTGATTTCGTCTGGACCGTGCTTTAGAAATATGACATCTAAATTTAAGGAAAAGATTGATTTTGAGGGTTATGTATGGAAGAGTATCTCTCAAGCCGCAAAGGAATTTTACTATTAAGAGTTTGAGGTACAATAAAAATATTATTTTCTTTTTTTAATTAATTTGTATACATTAATTAGATAAATATTATTACTTTATAAGTATTTATCAAATTTGTTTCCTTTTATTTCAGAAAGATTTTTTTTTGGATTCTGAATTTGACACGATCATATATAAAGTATAGGAGAGACGAGCATGTATACGTTATTGGGACTTTGTTGGTGTGATACACAACGCTGGTATACGACTGCCTTATATTTCTGAATAAATATGAAGTCGTTGGCAGCAGTATTAGACATCACCTGAGGCAGTGTTCATTTCAGAGCGTAATCCTACAAACAGACGTGGAGGACTGGGAGGGGGGGAGAGAGTCTTCCCGTACATATGGGAGGATTTATTATCCACCATGAGCATGCAGAGAGACTTGTAAGTATCTAAACTTTACACTTATATTCTAATTGTTTTACTTTGCTGTATTTCAATTTAAATTGATGTGTAAATTTTAGAATGAAAATATGTGTATTATGGATAATGACAATTGTATAAATGTCTGGTGCCATATATGACTCTTTTTGGTTATTTTCTTCATTCAATAGGGGGTAAATATCATAAAAATAGAGGAAACTCTGCCAAAATTTTTATGAATTCTAGTTCACTTATAACATTTTATTCTTAGGCAGGAAAAGTCTATGGGTATGAGACCTAGACCCCGTCAGCTCATTTTGCATACTCGCACTAAGAAACATAACGGTGTGACATTCATCAACACCCAATGTAGAGAACTTAATGTATGTGAAATTTATGCCTTAATATTAATTATTAATAATTATCACTTTCTAATATTAAAGACATGACAACGTCTAGAAACATGACATCCAATTTTAAGGAAAAGATTGATCTTAAGGGTTATATATGGAAGAATATCTCTCAGGCCACAAAGGAATTTTTCTATCAGGAATTTGAGGTACAATAAAAATATTATTTTCTTTTTTTAATTGATTTGTATTAATTAAATAAATATTATTATATTATAAGTATTTATTAATTTTTTTCCTTTTATTTCAGAAAGATTTTTTTGAATTCTGAATTTGACGCGGTCATACATAAAGTATGGGAGTAACAAGCACGTACTTATTATCGAGACTTTGTTGGTGCGATACACAAGGCTGGTGTATGCGATACACAAGGCTGGTATATGACCGCCTTACATTTCTGAACAAATATGAAGTCGTTGGCAGCAGTAATGGATATCACCTGAGGCAATGTCCATTTCAGAGCGTAATTCTACCAACAGACGTGGAGGACCAGAGGCAGTGGCGAAGCCAGGAATTTGTTTCAGAGGGGGCAAGGTATATATATATAGTTTTTTTTAATCCAATCCACCATGGGCAACGACATTCTTTTAGGGTGGGCAACC
>JANZLX010000006.1:34206648-34220293 GCA_025531955.1 Erythroxylum orinocense | reverse complement strand
TATATATATATATATATATATAAATATAAAGATAGAGTTATTTAAGGGTTAGTGGTGTATTGGGTCTCCCAAAATTTTAAAAATTTAATTTTTGGACCCCCCTATCCTAAATTCCTGGCTCCGTCACTGATTCTAATCCTTCAAGAAATTCAATTAAGTTACTTTATACAATAGAGTTTCAATTTGTCACTATTTGATTAATTATTATTTTAAATTTTATTTTTAATTCAATATTAATTTAATTCAAACTCGACTTTCTTCAAGGAAATATGAAAATTATCTAGAATATATATAATTTTTACTTAAATGAAACCTTCACATTTATTAAATAATTTATAACACATAATATATATAAAGCATTCAATCGTTAAAATGCAAGATTTAAAAAGTTTTGCATTACGCAATCTTACCTTTAATTAATTGAAAGGTTATTTCCAAAAACTCACGTGATATTACAAAGAGTATTCGTGTACTCAAAATTGAAATTAGATATACATCCATCTTTGAAATCGATGATTAGGGTGTAATGAGGCACACGTAAGCTGATTAATCCAAGTAAACATTGACGAGGTTGTATCATTATGTCGAGCTGGAAAATTCCAAGTAGCTGTAGGAATCAGTTGATCATTAGGATCCTAAGTCTGCACTATCAGCACATGCTGTCCTTCGTATTCATTACAATCCAATGCTGGCATTTGGTTCGTGACATATACAAATATTTGAGAGAAAACAAGAATTTAAATAAAATATTTTTTCTTTTTTATTCTAATTTATTTGAGATGTCTTGTGGGTGAAAATTCATAATTTCTCCCATATGTGCTCAAACCTCAAACCCTAAGTATGAAAGTCTAAATAATAAGTTTAACGTGACTCATTTTAGTATCAATCTAATTACGATTTCAATTATCTGAACTACCCAAAATTATTTGTTTCTTAAGAAGTCCGATATTAATTGAAAAATATGACTATCTAGTGGTAATATCTATATTTATTACTTTATACATAAAATTTAGTCAAATCATAGTATTCAGGGACGGAGCCATGTTATAGGAGAGGGGGGTCATGGCCCCCCCTTTCAATTTTATTTTTTAAAAAATTACTTAAATAATTAAATTTTTTAAAATTACAAATATAAGTGGCTTCTCTTAAAAAAATTTTTTAAAAAAAATTACAAATATAAGTGACCTCCCTTTAGAGTTGAGTTTGGCTCCGTCCCGATAGTATTGTATGCTTATTCCCTAATTTTTGGTATTTCTTTATATATTGAATATACCATGTAAGGGGTCCCCTGTGCGGTATCACTTCACCGAGCCATATTCTTAGGTCATTAATAATGCTTTTGCTTGTGCACCATCAACCTTTCTTTATTCAAACATATGAACATAACTCAGACAATCATACGGAGACCAAGCCGAAAGGTCTTCCAACATCCTCTTGTTTGTCTTCCCAGCAAATCCCTTCTCTTATGAATCTTAAAATTACGTTAGCAATAATAGTATACAAACTTGGAGTTAGAGACATGGCTGAATGAATTGCAACGTTTTATCATTTTGGGGAGACGAATCAAAAGTGAATTTTATTTTATTTTTAAACGGAAAATTCATAAAGCACACAAATTATTAGTTGCATGTAATATATATTATAAATTTAGAATTTTTTAATAAATTATAATTTGAAATTAGATAGTAGCTTTAATTTAAATAAATGACTAAAATATTAAAACGGTTTGACCAATTTAATCATTAATACTTTAAAATTTTGGTTTGATTTATTTTAATAAATTTTGCTATTAAAAATTAGGTGAATTTTGTAAACTAGCGGATTTTCAAACTAAAATAAGTTATTGTTTTTTAATTTAACATTTTTTTCCTTAATTAAATTTCAATTTTTTCAATGAACAATAATAACCTCAAATTTTTTTCAAAAAGCTCTCATTTCATCACTTTTGGGTCCTCATATCCATTAGAAAATATAAGCACCGTAAAAATCTTGACACACACAGGAATACAAAAATTATTAAAAAGAATTATTTTTAATTTTAGATTGAATTGTTGTGATTGCTATAAATTAATTAAACTTTAATAAATATTGATATTTTAATAAAACATTTCATTTTATTATATTTTTAATTATTATAATTTATATTTATTATATACCAGTATACTTTAAGTATCTTATTATATCAATTTTAATTTTTAATCTAATTTTTAAAATATTAATTTAAATATTCATTAGAGAACTCACATGGTGAGTCTAATACTTTAATCTATAGCTTCTAATATAAGAAAGGCTCTTGAGTCTTGAGAGCTCTCTCTTTATCACTTGAATCACTTCAAGAAACAAAAAATCTCATCTTTTGAGCGATGCAGCCATGGAGGTCACTGAACTAAGAAGAAGAATATACATTTTTGGGACATTGAGCCATAGATCCAATCTTCTATCATTCAACGAATGACGTCCCTAACTTTGATGTTTGGCAACCCTAAAGAGGTAAATAGGTCTAGAATCTAAAGAGCCACATAGGTCTCTTGATTGCTCAAAGGGCACATTGCTGTATTTTTAATAATATAATGTTATATTATAGCATTTCTTGAGTAATTTAAATACTATATATACATATGAGAAGCGTGCATTATATTCCTCTTTTGTATTTTTTTAATAGTGACTTTATTAGTCATAATCTGATTTTTAAAATCATGCTTAAGTTTTTGAAAGATAAATGGTTGTCCACAATTATTTATGAGTTCGTTCTACCTCTTTGATTTATCAAGTTATTTACAGCAATATTATTGTTGAACGTGAAAACAATATTGCCAACTTTGTTTCAGCCATGAATTCAGTAAATAAACATAAATGAATTAATAAGGAGTGACCTTTAATTGGGATATCATCAATAATATTATTAGAACGATTAGTATGTTTGTTTTAATTATCAGTACATGAACATAAAAAGTAATTATATATTAAGGTTCAAATTTGAAAATTACACATAAATTTATCTTTTTATCTAATGACCAAAAAATTGAACTGATTCGACTCTAAATTCTCTTAATCAACTAATTTTTCTTTTTGATTTATCTTAATGATTGTTATTATTAAAAATTGATCAGTTAGGTTTTGTAAAATAATTAGCTTTCATAAATAACAATAAACCATTTTTTAACAAATTTTTCTTTAAATAAATTTTAACTTTTTGATAGGCAAGGGTAATATCATTTTTCAATTTTATTTCAAATTCATTAATTTTGTTTAATAATTATTACATACTGAGTTTACAATAGTTTAATATTAGCTGAACTTTTAAATCTTAAATTTTTTATTTTACTAGTTTAATTTTTTGTTCATTTTTTAAAATATTGCTTTTATCAAATATTATTTAATAAGAAAATCACTTCTCATTTCTCAAGATGGGATCTTATAATACGGTCCCAAATTTTCTGTTCCCCTTCTTCTGGCCTTATTTTGTCCTCCTCTTATCTGAGCCATCTATTTATGTGAGACCTATATGAATAGATGACTCATATTTTGTCCTCCTCTTATCTGAACCATCTATTTATGTGAGACCTATATGAATAGATGACTCAGATGAGAGGGAGACAGAATAGGATCGTGGGAAGGGGCGAGAGGACCCCCTTATAATACACACACATGTTGCATGCAAGAGTCTTGCACCGGTCAACTCGATGAAGGGTCTTGCCCCGTTTTTCACGCTTGGAGAACTTGATCACGTCAAAGGTTTTAAGAAATGTCATAGTATTGAGACATGGATGGGCTCAGTAGAAGTTTAAGTTAAACATAAGGAGTCAACGAAACCGCAAAACTAGAACCCTAATCTCTTTGTCTTCGTCCTATAATGAGACGTCCACTTTGACATGTATTAATAACACCAAGTCATCCTTACAGATGGTCCAAGTCTTTTGGATTATAGCTCACGAAATGCTATTACAAGTTAAGGTAGTCGACTTAATTGGATGATATTACTTATTAAGTGACTAATTACATGCACTTAGAAATGTATTACGTACTTGGACGGAGTCACATGGAGTTCAGTAGTGCACTGGATCTTTCAAGATTTAAAAAATTAAATATTTTTAATTATATATATATATACAAGGATGGAGTTATTTAGGGGTCAGTGATGCACTGAGCTCCTAAAATTTAAAAAATTAAATATTTGAACCCTATTATCTTAAAATTCTGACTACGTCATTGGTTACGTATCATCTTAAACCTGAAAATTATGATTTATAAGTTGATTATCTTATTCAAAGTAGTCGACCTAAGTGGTCCATTAGCGTATATTATGAAGTGGAAAGATCAATCAACGAGTCTACATTGTGACTCTGAAATTAATTGACTTCGCAAGTTGGAAGTGAGACTTGTTCTTCTCTCTCTTATTCCTTGTTTACTTCTTAATCTTAAAGGGTTGAATCATTATAGTTGAGAGAAATAAGTCAATTTTAAGATAAAGATATTCAGAATATATATTTGAATAAGAAGTGAAACAAAGGAGATATGAAGAGCAAGCTGCTTGGCCGCCGGCCGTGGTGTTACGTCGTTGTTTTGACAAATATTTTTGATATTCACAATTATTAAAAATGTGTGGTCAAGATCTAATTTCCATTACATTACTTTAAATTTCGATCCACAACCAATCTTAACCTATTCAGGACATTTTCTTGTACTTTCCCTCTTGATTTTTACAAAAAATGATGCTTACAGGTAAGCAATTACTATGGAAGTGGCTTATGTATATGTAACCTCTTCAATTCCTTGAGAATAAGTCATTGCTTTTCACTATTTTAATGGAGGGTCGGCTTCTCATACTCTAAAAGCATTGAATATATATACATAATAAATTAAATTTGATTAAAAATAATTATAATAAATTGCTAGTTTTAGTCGAATTGAATTAGTTAAGCTTCAACTTAAGATTAAGTTGAATAGTCATATATATATATATATATTGTTAGATCCCGTTTTTGGAACCCAACTCTTAAACAAATTACCATCATAACTAACCGTGGATCCTTGCAATCTCTTCTTGCTCTGATACCACAAATGTTGGATCTCAATTCATCAGAAACGAATCAGACTTTAACTATCATCCATTCATTTTCTTTTTATACTCTTAATAAATGTGCAATGTCTATTTTGCCCTTAGCCTAATGTCTCATAACTTATACCCTTAAGTGCCACGCCAAAATTGCCCTTATGCATTCTTACAACTTAATACTTCAATTAAACCATATAATAAAATTCTACTAACCTTTACATAAATAATTAGCTCAAAAAATTAATCCATCAAACCTCATAATTCATTAAATCATACTTAATCAAATTCCAACCACAACAATTCATCAGTCATAACCTCAAAAATAAATTGAAATCATGTCTAATTCATCAAGAAAAATTTCCAGGGCCAACATATATTCTTGAGTTATTCGATAATCCAATAATATGTAATATATATATAATGCAGTAGATTAATAGTTTTGTCTTTTTATTATATATCATGTTTTACAGTGAGACAAGTATTAGGTATGAATTATATAATTAGAGTCAACCTTCTCGATAATCCATGAAGTCCCATGTAATGCAGCAAGTGAGATTTGATGAAAATTATAAATAAAGATGTATTATAATGCGCCATATTTATCAATGCACGCATTAATTAGCATTATGCATATGATTTTATTTATTTACTTTAAAAATACCTAACAATATTAAAATTTGTGAAAAAAATTTAACTAATTCATTTAATATAATAAAAAAATAATTTTACAAATTTTTTATGTTATATGAACTTTTAAATTAAGATCTAGTTAGATTTTGATGTAGTTGGATTGAGATAATTATGACTTCATATAGTTTAATGAAAAAATTATTTTTAGAGTTTGAAATAAATCCAAAAATTTTAAAATAATTTGATAAAAATATCATTTTTAGAGTTTGACAATGATCTTTTCTGGTTCTCCTTCTCCGAATCTACTGTTCTTGCCTCAAGTTGAAGCATTAGAGAATGAGAATGATTCAAAGAAGAAAAAGGGTCAATTTACACTGAAAAAGCTTTGATTTTGATTGATTGATTTGGATACATCTTAAACAGAGTACAAAATAATTCTGTAGAACAAAACTATTCCTTTAGGGTACTTCCATGGCGCACTATAGTTTTATTATACTGACTCACAATAACAGTTAAAGTTGAACTCTGTTTCGCTTCCCCGGGGAAGAAGACAAAATTAAATACCGTTCCTCAATCCCAGCCTCTGGACCCTCCTCTGTACAGCTAGAGACAAAAGATCCAAATAAACAAAAAAGAAAAAAAAGAGAGGAAAATCACTTAAACAAGCGAATCATTATCATGACCATCTGTATTATCTAACAAATGTGAAGAATCATCGATGGTTTCAGCTTTATTTGGCTGCTTTTGATCGACATTAACAACAAGAAGACCTGAACCAGTCAGTTGTTTTGCTCTCTGTGCTTCACCTTCCCAATCGGTGCGACTCAGAACCATGAGCATGGTGACCACACACGAAGCTTGTGCAGCTAATAGACCTAGCCATAACCCTTCAAAGTCATAACCTGTAAAAAATGCTAACCATATAGCCACTGGCATGCCCACTAAGTAGAAGCAACCGAGGTTGATGTTGGCTCCGACTTTTGGTCTCGCTGTTCCTCTCAGCACACCACAGCCGGTGGTTTGTGGGCAGTTTCCGAGCTCACAAAGTCCTATTATTGGCAAAACAAGTGATGTTAAGGTGATGATCTGTTGGTCCTGTGTGAACATGCTTGCCCATGTCTTCCTAACAGAAGTTGCGAAACACAGAGCTAAGAACCCTAACATGAAGCTGAAAGAGAGCCCTACAATGGCTGCGAACTTCGCTTTTTTTGGTTGGTTAGCTCCTAGTTCGTTACCTACCCTTGTTGATATACTAAAGCTTAGAGAAGATGGGAATATGTAGATCAGTGAAGTGGTTTGAATCAAAATGCCCATTGAAGCAACCGTTGCTCTTGGGTTCATCAACAGTCCACAGAGCAGAATCATGATCTCGTACCACCACCATTCAAGGCACACTGAAACACAGCTTGGGATAGCCAAATTCAGGAGGGTTTTCCATTGCTTAAAGCACTCCATTGACAAGCCATCCCAAGTCTCTTTGTGAACACCAGACACAAGGATGTAGATGATCAAAAGGGCAACAAGGTTAAAGTTAGTCCACACGCCAGCAAGAGCAACACCTTTGACTCCCATGTTAAGGTGTGTGACAAGAAGGTAGTTGATGGGTACATGCAAAAGAATTGATAGAGTGGCACAACATGTTAGAGGTAAGGTAATGGACTGAGTCCTAAGGTAGATTCTTAAGGGATGTAAAAAAGATTGAGCCAACAGGTCAGGGATTGAAAAAAGAAGATATGATTGAGCCTCTGTGGCTATGGCTACATCTTGACCAGAAAACATAAGTATTGTCTTCATGTTCAGCCACAGAAATGAAATGGGCAGCGACGTTAAGATGAGCAAAAGCACCGTTCTTTGCAAAGTTAGGCCAAGAAGGGTGTGCCTTTTGGCACCAAAAGCTTGCCCACAAATTGGCTCCATCCCCATAGCAAGACCAGAGAGGATAGAGTAGCCAGTTATGTTAGCAAAACCAAGAGCAAGAGAGCCACCAGCTAGAGTTAATTCCCCCAGACGTCCAAGGAAAAGCATAGAGATCATGGAGCGAGAGTAAAGCAGGAGACCGGTTAGTATCATGGGGACAGCAATTTTGGAAATGGATATGGCCTCTTGGATTGCAAGAGGCAGGTGGGTCTTTTGTGGCTTCCCGGTTTGTTTCTTTTGTTCGTTACATGTTGGTCCTTTGGCGATCAATGGGGTAAGTACGTTATTGCTCTCTGGGTCCTCCATTAATGGAAGGTTTCTGTAGCCTGGATTGCACTGAGAGGATAGAGAAGAAGAGTTCTGTTGGCACATTTCGGTCAAGCTGTAAACAAAAGCAGAAGATGGAGTTTAGGTTCGGACAGCGTTGTGTCGGAGAAACAGAGAGAGAGATAGAAACAGAGGAAGATAAGAGAGATTAGTTTAAGAATGGAAGGAGGGCATTAATAAGTCGAGATTAAAGTGGGTTTTATAGAGGTTTTTGGAGGGAGACAGACGGCAGATTTCCGGTTTAGATTTTTTTATCTAATATTTTAATATTTTATTGTGTCTAATAAATTTTAACTATTTATTTATATAAATTTGATATAAGGCTCACAGCCTCACATGAATCTCACAAAATAAATTACTAAAATTTTACGAGATAAAATAATATTGAGCAGAGGATCTAGAGCCGCCGATTTTAACTTTATCTAACCTTTTACACACAACTAAAAAAAATTATTATTTTAATTATTTCTTCAAAATTAATAATCTTTATTATATATATATACATATATCTTCTTTTATAAGCATCGAGGATTTTGAAGCAAAATCTTATTTCAGCAAATAGTCGGTTGTCTCCAAGTGTCCGGCGGAAAACAGGCAAAAGCAGTAATTTTAACAAGTGATTAAATAAAAATAAAATAACAAATAAAAATAACATTTAATATAAATCTCGCTAAAATATAAAATTTAAATAAGTCTAATAGTACGTAATTTTACTCTTAAATAGTAAAAAATTATTTTCAATAATTTATAATTCAATATTTTATAAAATAGCCAATTAAATCTTTATTAAAAATAATGCTCATTGCACCAAAATATTATTAAAATAATACTTATTGCGCTCTAAAAATGGTAACAAAAATAACAGTAGAAATATAATAATTGTTTAATTTTTTTTAATATTACATTAATATTTCATAGGTCTAAATTGCATAAAAATGGTTATTTGGACAGGCCCATCTGGACTTAGGTTGGCAAGACCATGTCTGATTTACATGACAAAGAGGATTTTGCTTTTACATAGTTTCGATGATTTTTTTTTATTACTATAAAATCGAATTTGCTGGACAGCTTAGTTGCAAGTTCATATTTGTTTCTTTGGATTATTGAAAAAAAAAAGAAAATAAAAAAAGATGTTTAATTTGATTGTAAGACTTGTTTTTGTTGACTAGTAAAATAAATGATACCATCTTACAACATTATATATTTTTATAATTGGAATAATTTTGAAAGGTAAGAAATGTGAAAATCCAAAAATTAAAAATTGTTACGAGGTTTTACTATTTTATTATATAAATCAAACGTAAATTAACTAATCTTTTTTATGTTAATCTTTTATTATGAGTTTTTACCTCATTTCATATTTGTTATATTATTAATTTTTATAATTTTATTTATAAAATTATTTATGTATATTTTATTATTATTATCTATTCGGTCTATTTTATTTTTATAATTATTTTTTAACATTTTAATGTGTGTACACACCCATACACACACATATATTTAAATCAGGTAAGTCTTTCAGAAACAAATCTTTGTTAGGTAGGAGATAAAGCTACGTATTAAATAATCTCATTAGATTTTGTATTTTAGCTAGACTTGTATTGAGTAGTTGTTGTTATTGTTGGTGCCGAAAAATTAAAGACAAGTTAGTTGCTAACATTTTATTTCCACTGAAACTCAACGGGATAATGGGAATGAAGCAGAAATTAGGAATGGAGTCCATAAGAGCATTAATCACAACATGGGCAACTAAATGTCAATTTTGGAGTCTATATGAACAGAACAAGACATATATAACATGGAAAATAAAGTCAGCTTTGATTTTCTTTTTTCCTACGCTCAAGGAGCTCTGGTCCAAAAGTCATAGTTTTACACTACAAGTCCAAGAAGTCTCTGTTGCTACAGAACTGTTGCCAAGTGGCTGATACCCATTGTTGCTCGACCATTAGTTGGGTTAGTCTCCGGCCACTTAGCCCATCGTTTGGGACCACTTTCTTGAGTTTTTGACTCTCCAAAGCTTTGATACGTTGGCTTGGTCTCCAAAACGTGTGTAGTGAAATTATAAGATAAAAGGAAAGTTATGTATGCCTCATGCACGCTTTGCTTGGAATGCCCATTTCATAATTGCTTTTTTGGAAAGTATTTGTATCGCTTCTTAACAAGGGTTTTGAATTGATCCTTCCAGAAGGTCCAAATCCAACGATTTTTTTTTCTTAATTTTCTGTTTTGTTTTGGTTTGTTTGGGTTTGTTTAGATAGATCTTGTGTCTTGTCTTTAAGACCCTTTCGGTGATTCTCTCCGATCCACGTTGAGGATCAGATTGGAGTAGTACTATACTTTGACACAATTGACGACCAACCCCAAAAAGAAACAGAAAGCTTGGAAAAGTTCAAAAGGTATTAGCTGCATTGATACCGAAAGGCCCCTCCCAAATGCTAAGCTTTCGCTTCAAGTAATGTTGTAGCAAGAGTGTTAATAAAACTACTAAAGGGAATGAACATAATTTGCAGTAATTATGTATTTATTATTTATAATTATCTCTAATTAATTATATCGTAATTCGTTGTATATAATGTTATTTAATTTTTGAGTTAGTAAAATTTTTCAAGATAGAAATCAAGCTATCAAAAATTTTAAGATTTAACTTCTAAATTGACCTATTATCACCTCTAATTAATATTTGATAACTTTGTATCATATGTACAATGGTTTAAACGTTTAAATTGGATGGCTTTGTTACTACTTCATGATGGTTAGAGGTTTAGTGCTTATTTCGATAGACTTATACCAGTAAAGCTTTTGTCAGTATATCTTTTGTAATAAAAGCTTTTTTAAAAAGCCAGTTGACTGTTTAATTGTCAACTAAAAAAAGATTTTTTTTAAAGAGTTTCATACACTAGACTGTTTAACAATATAAAAACAAAAATTACTTTTATTAATTTTAACTACATTTTCTTTGGTAATAAAAAATATTTATACTTATAAATATTATTTAAAGTATATTAAACAATATGCAAAGCACAATATATTAAGTTTATATTTGATTTGAAAGAATTCAACTACTATTAGGTCTTTCATGAATAGAATGAGTTTATATTTACTTTACAATTGTTTGACAAATTCTCTTCCATTTAAATCGTGGCATCAATAATTTTGATAGAATGACTTCAAATGGATACATGTATCATGCAGATACTACTGTAGACTTTGAGGTTTAATTCACATCACTACAAGATATGTCTCATTTATGCCTTACGGTTACCAATTTCTTAGATAACCATCTTGTAGGAAATTATTTAAAGAAATGTCTCATTTTCTTGTAGGAAGTAAAAATAATATCAAAAATAAATATTAAAACATATAAAAAAGCTAAATAATATTATATAAATCTCGAAATAAATATTCAAGTTGAGTAAATAGTTAAATATATAATCAATTATGCATTTTATTATAATACAAGAAGATTTGTAATATGTTCCTTCGTATTATTCATCTCGTTATTTTGTGGCTCGTTTAAATGATTTTCTTGAATGTCTTCATTTTTATTGATTTTATCATTTGTAGGAAGTAATTCATCATCTTCATTATAGGGAGAAAACTCTTCCTCCTTTTTAGCATTTAACCTTATAAAATTATGAATGACCAATGAAGCAATTACAATTTTAACTTGCTTTGAAAAAGAAAAACTGGTCATTTGACGTAAATTTTTCACCTATTTTTTTAAACACCAAATATTCTTTCAATTGTGCATCTTAAAGAAGAATGTGCATGATTGAATATTTCTTTTTTCCCTCTTAGAAGACCAACACTTTGAAAACCAGAAAGATGATACCTCTCATCTTTGTATGGTCCTAAATAACCTTGCATGTAAGGATATCCAACATCTACCAAATAATATTTTCCTACATTCCAAATTAAAAAATAAATAAATAAACAAGTACTGAATTATTAAGAATAAATAAAAAAATGTATAAAGTTATCCATCATAAACCTCTAGGTAGATGAGGGAAGTGTAATCTATTATTACGTAAAGCCTCTATAAAAATTCGAGCATCACGTGTTGTGCCTCCCCAACTAGCCCAAGCAAAAATAAAGTACATATCAAAGTCATATACATCCATTACATTTTGAGTAGGAATACTTTTTCTCCCAATATATTTTATTTGATTGGACATTGGAATTACAACTAGTGTATGTGTTTCATCAAGTGCTTCAATGCAATCATTAAAATAAGGCCAATATCTTCTATCATCTTTAATTTTGCTTGGAATTTCTCTAAAAGTTAGATCTTTTGGTTTTATGAAATCAATCAACATACATGAAACAACCTCTAATACTATTTCAAACCATCTAGAAATTGTTTCACTAGAATGTTGAAATCTTTTTTGAACCATTCTATTGCAAAGTCCATGACCTAAAGTGATAGAAAACATAGCTCCAACCTCTTCTATTTTTACTTCTGTACCTTTCTTTAATCCATATGACCAATTCAACAATTTATATAATTTGATAAAAACATCTTTTTCCATTCTAAATTGTTAATGACATCTATCTCTATAGTCATTAAGCATTTTTATTACAATCATCCATCCAGTGTAAGTGGATGTTCTACATGGTTTTTTAATATAATATTTAATATAACGGTCTATGGTTAGTGCTACTCCAGTTTGAACCATATGCAAAATTTCTTCTTCAATCTCTTCATTATATTCATGATCATTGTCAGAATCATAATCAGAAGATGACATCTGTATCAAAATATATAAAAATAAACAATAAGCTTATTATATAACAAGGTAATATAGCAATAATCATAACACAATAATAATAAAGCACAATTTAATTCATTACAAAAAAATTAAGCAAATAGAAATCCAATACAACACACTAAAGGTAGCGAATTACAATACAACACATTACAAGTAGTCTAATATTAGTAACCAAATACATGTCTAATTCATTACGAAAATCACAATCATTTCATTTTTTTAAACCATTCGATCTGAAGGTCAATATCCTTAAATGCAGCAAACATCTTTCTATTTTCCTTCTTTAAAAATAATTTGGTGGCTAATATAAATAGTTCACCTTCCCTTTCTATTTCATTTATACTTCGTAAGATGTCCATCATCTCAGAAATGCTACAACTAGGTTCACCTCTTTTAATAGAAGTTACTGAAGTTCTACTCTCTACTACATCACATATACGGTCCAAATGTTTACATAACCTTTCTGTTGCCCCAGTTTTAGTATCATGTTTCTTTCTTTTTTCCCCCCTTTCCTTTTGTAGAAGTTCCTAGAGTTAGAGTTGATAAACTAATCTCATTATTAATATTTCCAATTTCTGGATTGACAACAAAGTCTTCAAAAAGGTTATCATCAAGATCGGTATCAACTAGGCTTTCTCTACACGCCACATAAGCATCATTTAGTACAAAACCTGAAGAAGGTGCCCAAGCTCCTTCCCCTATAGCTGTAACATTTTTAAATAAAATATTCAGCTGCTCAATATGTTTCACACCTTTAGTTCAGAATTTGACAGCCTAGGAATTTTCCTATAATAATATTATTTAAGTCATTAAACTATCAAGTAAAATTAGAACATTATAGATCTAAAGCTTAAATGCTTACCTTTAATTTCTTTTCCCACCATTCGTCACTTGCATCAATAGTTTGATTAGTAGGATCCCATCCTAGTCCAGTTTCCTTACC
>JANZLX010000006.1:34178637-34194542 GCA_025531955.1 Erythroxylum orinocense | reverse complement strand
AGTTGAGGATACAATTTGAGCACTTTAATCATGCAACACAAGTTCCAGAATTTGAAAACTTGGTAACCATTTCTGATCTGTGCCAATGGTTGGTGAAAACTAGAAAATCAAAAAATTTCCCCCTTGTTTATAGAGTGGTTACTTTGGTTCTCACTCTCCCAGTTTCTACTGCTACAATGGAGCGATCATTTTCAGCTATGAAAATTGTGAAGACGAGACTTCGTAATAAGATAGAAGATGAATATCTCTCTGATTGTTTATTAGTGTTTATTGAAAGAGAAATTGTTGAAACAGTTAGTACAGATTTATTGATAGATGATTTTCGTGATCTAAAAGAACGACGTGTTGCATTTTGATTATTTATTAATAATATTATATAATTGTATTATTTTTTTGCATTTAGATGTTGCCCTCGGTCCCCTCTTAAAGTTGAGTCTGGCTCCGTCCCTGATGAGAGCCTATAAGTCTATAAATCTCACATCAATCTCTTTTATTACTGATGTGGGACAATTAGACCGTAACATTTCACCACACTTCGCAGCTCAAGTACCAGCAAGCTAGTTGTGTGGTAGACTTTTTCTAACCTCGGGCGAACATTGCTATACTGGCGTCATCACCTACGTACTCACGAGCTAGTTGTGCGCTAGACCTTTTCTAACCCTGGACGAGCACTACAATATCAACATTATCATCCGTAGACGGAGCACGAGGACTTAAAGCAGTGATTTTAACTTTGATATCATTTGTTACAGGTTTTATGGAAGAACCAACTTTTAAAGCTAACTTGAAAGGTGGGAGAGTCCATAAGCTTATAAATCCTCGTCGGTCTCTTTTTTTACCGAAGTGAGACAATTAGACTGTAAGAAAAACCCTTACCATTTTCAGAAACTCTCTCTAAATCCTTTCGGCTTGAAAGCAAGAAATCTAACTTGGATCTGCTTTGAACTTTCTGAAAGATTTAATATAAATAAGAATGTTCATCTGTGCTAGTTGTAAATGGAGATTATTCCAACGCCTAGTGTTTATCTGAAACTCCATACTTGAGTTCCAAGAACTGTTATGAAGTTCTTTACAAACTAAAGCAATAGAAAACCTGAGTCTCTCGACTACTCATTCTAAACCAACGTCACAAAACTTCTCCTCCAAAGGCCTTGTATAATAGTTCCGAGGCCGTCTTTTCAGAAGATGTGATCATCAAATAAGAAATTGAAGAACTCGTCGTTCCAATCCTGCAGATTAAAGAAAAAAGAAGTAAACGTAGCTTTCATCAAGTTGCAGACTAGAAAAGTAGATTACTCTGAGAGCTAGAAAGGATTAAACTTGGATAGCTAAACCACATGCCTGAATCTGAATCCCTTCTGTTGCATTATCTGTTGAATACATTCCGTCGAGATTAGCATCCAGGATAGTTTCAGGGTCCTGTTGGTTCACATACATATAATAAGTGAATCCCAAGTACCGACTCGGGTGACAACTATTATTCATTGGGAGATTTAAGGATTCTTACCTGGATAAAGCTAGGTTGATAAGCATCCACTAGATTTTCATTTCCATTAAAGTTCATCCCTCCTCCACCTTGGACCTATACATAATAAAGAAATGTAACAGAGAAGTGTGAACTTCTTCAAATTTCATAGCTGGTGAATGTATAAGTGCAGAAGGTTCGATTAAAGAGTTCAGGTTTCTGATTATGCTTAGGAACATGTGAAATAGAGACGTGCCTGGACTGAGTGTTGATCATTCCAAGCAGTGAGTTGCTGATATGAGTTAGGATCCGAAAGTCCCCTGGAAGGAGTATCGTTGACTTGAGCTTGATATGAATTGCTTGCAGAGAAGCTGACTTCAGGTTTGTTCGAGTTGCTTGCAGGGAAGTTTGATTTCAGGAAACCTTGTGCAGCTTGTTGCTAGACATAAGAAAATACCAATCAACTTATCAAAACAAAAGTCCTGTAGTGTCATGATCTTAAAAGAATGTATGAATTAGCGGATGTCTTCTGCAGATTACCTGATAAGGAGCTGTGGTGTGAGATAGAATTTCATCAAAGTCACTGTTCAGCTGCAGGTGATTTAAAATGTCATCCAAGGTAGAGTCATCGCTGATTAAATTGAAAAATTCCATGTCTTCTGGTCCATTTCCAATGCCATCCTGATTCTCTGTAATTGACGGCAAGATCGAACTGCTTTCAGGATTAGCGCCAGTGAGGGATGCTGAGAATTGGTCAGGAATCGCACTCCCTCTCTGAACCAAGTTACTGAAAGAACCATCCCCCATTGATGGAACACTCGAGGAGAAATCGTTGCAGTTCCAATTATTAAATCCATTCATACCACTTAACATTTCACCTGCATTGAAGTTCTTTTGTCCCAGTCCATCACCGATCATTTCAGTTTTAACATAGTTATCTTGTCCGTTGTTCAGGTATGGAGAAGAATTGTTGACAGCTACCACACCATCTCCTATTCCTGAAGCAGTTGGAATGTTACAGATTTTGTCAGGACTTGGTAGAGTTTGAATCTGTTGTTGATCTAGGGGCACTGGAAGCTGATGATGATTAGGAAAGCTGAGGGAAGTGAAGTTGGGGCTATCAAGTGATAAAGAAACAGTTTCTCGACGTCCTGGTTGGATTTGAGCTCCCATTTTTTGCATGCTTACAAATTCAGGAAACCGTTGTTGCTTTTGTTGTTCCAAACTATGAAGCATCATAGAAGCATGTCCAGTGGCAAAGGTCGACCTCAGGTGCTTCTCTGACGAGTCGTTTGGTATTATGCTTTTCCCTTTCTCAGCAACCCGTTTCAGGAAAATCCTATATTTCTGTAAAGAATATAACATGTTTCTTCATCAGGCTAGTAAGTAGAAATTAAAGATTTACGATGTGGACATAGTTTATGATTAAGAGAAGTGAAATAGAATATATGGTTAAGTACTTTCGTAAGCTAGAGATTATGATAATATGGGTTAAATACCTTATTGTTATCGTGTTAATCTTTGAAATTCAAAACATTATAATTTATGCATTATTCTTTAATATGTGTAACTCTTATAAAAGTTCGAATTATCAAATAAATATTAAAAACTTAGTAAAAATTACTAAAATGTTATCTTAGAGTATTAATAAAGTTTAGACAAAACATGTAGATGTAATATAATACATTGTTTTGCAATTAAAATAAGAAACTTTCTCAGGAAATCATATGAGAAAGTCATTGCATCCTACCTGTAAATGACTAGCAACATTTTCTCTGGTAAGTCCAGGCACGCTCATGAACTCGAGAATCTTTTTGGGAACAGATTCTGAAAGGACCATACATGAAAAGAGAAACCATATTGAAAACGTTTATCAAGTTAAGAAATGAACACTTCAGCTAAAGAAATCATGTTCAAGTTAAGGAAACGAAACAAGAAAATCATTAACCAAAAAAAAAACACTACTTACTGTCCAACCCTAGGTGGCTTATGGCATGAAGAAACCGGTTATGGAGTGAGTTAGTCCAAACCACCTTGGGCTTTTTCGGGGCTGTCACGGTCGTAGTTCCATCTTCATTTTCTGTGTTACCTTTCCTTTTCAGTTTCTTCCTAGATTCCTTGACATCGCGCCTTTCTTGGGGCACAGAAGCTGAAGAATTTATGTATTCAATGGGAACTTTCTCGCCTGATGAGGGTATTCCTTCCATGATGGCACTAGGTTTGTCTTGCTTCGATGTCACTGCACATTGCCAAATGTTCTTGAGATCGTTCTGGTTAACTGGTTTCGTCAAGGATGCTCCACTCTCTAAACAGTCCATTACCACACTTTCTTTATCATCAGAAGACATTACTGCATCATAACAAGAGAGTTAAATCGTATGAAACAGTGAAGAAAACTCAAGTTTTTTAATTGAGATCATTATACTTACTGACAACAGGAAGATTTAACTCTTCATTCACGTGTTGTTGAAGTTCAATACCATTCATCACAGGCATGTAAAGGTCAGTAACAACCAGGTCGAAGAAGCCTTGGTGCAACCGAAGTTGTAACAAAGCCTCAAGAGGACTCCTTACAGTAACAACCGATAACTCGAGCTTTGGATCTAAACATACTTCAAGAAGTCTCAAATTTATCAAAAAGAACATGATGATTATGCATTTATCGAATTCAAATCATACTTTAATTTCTCTATCCAACACAATAGATATGAGGGGAAATGAATGTTATATTAATCAATTGAAGTAACAGAAAAATAATTTTCCCAAAATAGACTTGGCATATGCATGCATGTAACGTTCATTGTGATATGTCCAAGGTTCTTAAGGTGGGTTAGACTTGAATTGGATAAACATAGAGACAAGAAACTGGGTAAGTTCAGTTTAGGTAATGTTTTATTAGTTGAGAACTAAATTCCCTTTTTCTTTCTTAAGAGTGCTTAAACAATATCTATATTAAGAGATGTATGTAAGAGATGAAGAACGAACCTTTTTACTTAATAATGGCATACTAATTGCAGAATGACTACTTCCATTGAAATTGATTGAGCTCTAACCAAAGGAATGAGGATTGGCCATGTAAGTGTAGGGATAGGTCTATATATACATATATATAGAGTATATTCAGTGTTGGGTTGAAGTTAGGTTGAGTATTTAATTCAATTCCATAATATTTTGTGTACGGGTTAAATTAAGAAGCTTGAATAAGAAATTTACATGATAAATGAATTAAAGCTTCTAATTATTGTAAAATTTGTTTTATTGTGACAAGTAATATCTAATTATAGTTTACTATAGACTTCTGTTTATTAGCTATACATGATGTGGATTAGGAGTCCTAGTCTAATTTCTTTTTTAGTAAGATATTAAAATTGATATATACGTATAAAGACAACTAAAAAATAAACATGTCGAGAAAAAAGTATTCGAATGAATAATTAAGATAATAATTAAAATAAGATAATTAAATGCAATAAAAAATTAAGAGATTAATGTAATAAGATTTTAAATTATCAACAAAATTATTTTAAATCAGAGTAAAACGAGGAAAGTAAATGAAATAAAATGAATTTTTTTTCTTGAATGCAAAAATTATAACATTTCTAAAGTTGATATTTCGAGTATATGGATTAAATTTATGGGATATTTTAACTTAGATTGAAGAAGAATACAGTACATAAATTAAGTATAAAAGTAATTAAATCTAAGTATGAACTTTATAAATTTTTTTAAAAAATTAAGCTAATATGCAAAGGACACAAAATGAAAAATTCCGAAAAAAATGTCAAAAAGAAAAACTTATGTTGCTTTTTTTTTACCAACAAAGAAATTAAATTCGTAGTATATACATTTTGTTGATTCTCATTTCCTAAAAATATCATTAACAACAGCAGAAAGTAATGGATCAAATGAAGAAAACATGCATGCAAACCTTCGTCAGATCATCCTCAGTGATCATTTGATGATCAGAATCCATGTAAACAATCAAACACAAGTTGAAATGATCCACATAAGTAAAAAAAGTTGTCAAAAAAATTCACAAATTTTCATAGAAAATGTTGGATTTGGTAGTTTCTGCTATGAATAGTTCTCATGATTCTTGGACTGAATTTGGTAGAGTCATTTTGGAATGTAAGCAATTATTATACTCCAGACCTCATATCAAGGTCGGTTGGGTTCGTAGATAAGCCACATTGAGGCTCATAACTTAGCAAGAGTCTTACATTTATATGCTAGCTGTTGTAGTTGGGATTTCCTCCTAACTCTCTGATTAATGCTATTGATATTGACTTTGTTTCAAAAAAAACGAAACAGATGTCGGTCACTTCAAGGAGTATCTGCAGGCTCCTGATTTAAATGAGGAAACACACATCAATCTGGTAAAGAACATGAGATGTATATGTATCTTCACATATATATACCTCTAGGACAGTAAGTTTTAAGCATAGATGCAACGATTGCAAGAGAAGTAGAATCATCATCCACAACCAGTATTCGGATCTTCAAGAGAGACAAAGTGGTCTTCAAAGATGGAGTAGGCACAGACCTCTCACGACCCATGTTTTGTAAACTCTCAGACATGGACAAGAAACTTTGTACCCGAGTAACCACTGACTCAAGTGTAGAAAAAAAGAGGAGAAAGCTGGAGTTTACAGTTTTCTTACAACTCTTAATATATAGCTAGTGAGACATCTGTTCGATATATAGAAATTCTGCTGTTTCTTCCTTTTATGCTTTTCCTAAAACTATCTTAATCTCTCTGTGTTTTGTTTCTCTTCACTCGGATTGTTTCATTTTCTGGATTAAATGTTGAAGTGGATATGAATTTACAAGGGTCTTCATTGCTAAATTAGTCTAGTTTAGTATGAACTCAACATAGAAGCAGCAGTCAACACAAAATCCTGTCTAATGATGTGAAAAAATCTGGAGTTCACATTTACTGCACTTAACCAGAATTAACAGATTCTTATAAATAGTGTTTGTTGATGAATATATATATTCTAAATATCAATTGGGATTTAACAAATTATGAAAACTTGGAAGTAATTGGTTTTAATTAGATTGTTTAACAATATTTGTGTATGAATTTTTCTTCTTCCTTTTTTCTTTTTTGGTCATAGTAAACTATAAAACGGTGTTGAGAAAACATGAGAGGGCCACCAATTTGTATGGTAGCGTTTCACTTGAATATGATATGTGATTTAAAATTTTAACACAACCAAATTTGGATTTGTAAAGAAAGAAAGTTTATAAAGTTCTATTGTTGGAAATAATTACTCTTTAATAAAATGCTAGAATTAAAGGATGTCTAAAAAGAGGTTTTTCTTTCATATTTGTTAGGTAAATACATTGCATTGATTGAAATATAAGATTAAAATAAAATAATGAAATATATGTATTCTATAAAATAGAAAATATTAAAATATCCGTACTTTAAGACCGATCAATATACGTTTAATGAACTTTTGATCGTATCTAGAATACGACAAAAAAATTGAAATGTATAATAATTAAAAGAACTTATTTGTCGTTATTCGGTCGTTAAAAAGTAGTTATATTAACGATAAACATGATTTCATCTAACTAGCAAAATAAAAAGATACTCATACTTAAATTACATACAAAGACTTAGCTCAATCATTCACAAACCAATCAATCGGTTTTTTTGTTTTCGTTTTATGTTTAGGTATAAAGTTTTTTCCTTTGTAAACGAAGAAATATACTATCTTTTTGTATCTCTGACACAAAAAATAAAAAATGGATTGATTAATAATATATTTTATTTGACTATGATATGTTTAAAAATATTAGACTAGACTTCATGAACAACTATAATATTAATATATTTATCAAAATAATAAGCATTGGACATAGAACTATACTTACAAATTGGATACAGATTTGGACATCATCTTCTCTATCAGCACCAACCTGAACCTGACCTGACTGCATTTTTTGAACTACTGAATGTTGAAGAAAAGCCACTGGTCCAGAGTAAAACTATGGTTTAAACTAATGTATTAAGCACTTGTTAGGTTCCATTGAAGAATGAAAACACTTGACAGGTTAAGTTGACAGTGTTTTCTACAGTAGATTCTCTGAGAAGAGGTAGAGTTCAGTTTCACAAGTTGGTTTCAAAGCAGACACTCACCTACACTCATATATTATGTGGGATAGTGTAATTAAATATTGAAGACTTATCTCTTTTCGGTGTGTGTCTTTATTGCATAATAACTGCTTGCCAGGGCCACATATATGCAAAAAACAGTAAACAGGTTTTGTACTTTGTGTCTGCCATTATAAAATTGCCCAAGTAATTAAGAACCCATTCACTGGCACTTTCTGCATTACTTACTTGCTTTAATTTGCAGGTTTTCCACCATATTTTGGCAACATTTCATCTCTTTTAGTAATATTTTCATTAATATAGATATTTCCGTAATGGAAATTACTGTTTTCCTTTTAAGTTTTTGGTTTGTTATATCCATTCAGAGTATGTGTGACATTTATTTTTAGTTGTAATAATTAGAAACTATATTTATACTTTTTTTTCTGAAGGATTTAGTACGTCTTCTTAAACTCTTTATATTGCTCTCTAATTGAAAAGTTGAATTTGATAGTTTTCTAAGTACTCAAGATGAAAATATTACTTTCCTTATTCTTTAATTTAATCAATTTTTTTCAAAAAATATAAATATTGATCCAATGAACATAATCCAATTTAATCTAACAAAATTAACATTCAAATAAGTAAAAACAAACAAAATTATAACTAACAAAATTTAAAAAATCTTTGGATCTTTAATTTTTTTAATTCTATAAATTATTGAAAAATTAGGATAAACAAAACTTAAGTGGTTTGGACATATTTAGAGGAGATATTCACACGTTTCAATGAAAAGATATGAGAACATTGTATTAAAATTGTACTAAAAATTTATAAGAAGAATTAGAGAAAAGTGATTAATAATGATATGGTAAAATTGGAACTTACCGAAAGATATGACCTGCAATAAATCATTATACAAATAAAAGATCTCTTGTAAATAAATCTTTATTATTCTCATAGATTTTATAACTTTTTCCTCTTGTATTTAGCTTAAACTTTTAAATATGTCGTGTTTACTTCTTAAGGATTTAGTCTAAGCTTTTTTCTACTTATTACTATTATTATTGCCACTACCTTTGTCTTTCTTTATGTTAAATTTTTAAATATGGGTAAAATGTAGAGTTCATTATCAAGAATTGGGTTTGGGTCAACCATTGTCCAAATAACTAGAACTGGTTGTTTGTATAGTTGATCATTTACCACTTATAAACCCTTTAACATTTTTATGTTTAGGCAATATGAGACACTCTAACACTCCCCCTCAAGTGCAACTGGGGCTAGACATCCAGTTGTCACTTGAAATATACACAGTGGAAATCGGACCGGGCCGCTAGGAATGAACATCCAGACGAGCAACCGGGAAATTAATAATTCGGGTCAAACCTGTTCTGATACCATGTTAAAATCAGAATCTCTATTAGTTAGGGTATCGGACCTCTCAAGAACCCGGCGTGATTGTTGTTAATTCTATGAATTCTTTAAAAATTTTAAATATTATCTGATGCTATTTAAATATAGTTTATTAATAGATATTAAACAATATTAAGAACAATTTTGTTTAATAACTCAAAAGTTATTTATTTAATCCATTCAAAATGCAGGCTGTATTATGTATAACAAATTAATGAAAAAAATCATAAAAACTCAATAAAAGTAATGATTCGTTTCAAAATTATACAATCAAATGGAATGAGACAATCAAATGGAATGAGATTTTGTAATCCCTATAACTACAGTGAAGGTTTAATTTGCTCATACAATACCCATATTACTATGCCAATCAGAGTGTCTCTGATGAGGCTGTTGAGAAGGTCACCAAGTCTGCTACTCGACCCATCAGCAGAAGCTGGTCTCTGTCCAACAAGGTCTCGAAACCGCAGATTTCCTTGATCAGAGATAAGAGCATAGATCACACCGTTCATATGGCCTTTTCCGATCACCCCCACCACTCTCTTGCTGTTATTCACTGCTTTGCTTCGTTTCAAGGACCATGCAAGGTACTAGGAAACACACAGACAAACATGTTTCTGTAAGAAGGCAAAATCATTTCTCCAATTTCAGGTGCTCTAAATGGTAAAGTAGAATTGGAAATTATTATAGATGATAAGACAAAGAATGTGTACAGTGTCTCGTTCATGTATAAGAGGTTGAATGAGTGATGGATACGAGTAACTTAGCTGCTCGTAAAGCTGAAAATTGTCAGCATCTGTACTTGATTCCTGAAACATGAACAGTACAAAAGTTTCAAGTTCCACAGGAAACTAATAGTTTATAAGTTGGAGGTCCTGATTCGTGACCAATCCTCCTGTAATCTGCTTTCTTTCACAGAAGTTGATCAGATTTCTATGCGAAATTCTAGACACTAGAGATCATGTCAGAAGTCTGAAGAGAAGAGGTAATTGTACAGAAGTTCTGAATGATTGGAACTTGAATACTTATAATGATCATAATCTGAGAATCTGTTAACAAATAAGCAGAATCTGACAGGGAAAAGACAGCTATGTGTTCTGTTATGTGGGAAATTCATATGAAAAAACAGTTCCAAACTGGAACCAGTTAGAGGAAGAACCTGTGAGTTGCTCCTAGAAATGTCAGAAGAAGATAAAATTCCGCGAACAAGTGAGACCACCAAAGTCAGCTTCTCACGCCATTTCAGGGAATTCCAAGCTCTCTCAAGCTGGAAACAAGTAACTCACCTAAGATCAAGCAAATCTAAAATCAAACTTGAAGTTTTACAAATCAAAATCTGCTTACCGTTATCTCAATTGGTCGATCACCCAAAACCATTTGAGCACCAACTTCTGCAGACAATTTACGAGCAGCTCGGAACTGAGAATTCAGAAAGAGTTCAAAATTATACAATGGAACTGTTGCAAACACATTCATGAAGAAAATATGAACAACCTCGTCACCAAAAGGGCGGCTCGTATCTGAAGATATCTTTGATGAGAAGAGTGCGAAAAGTAGACGCAAGGCTAATGCTGTTTGACCTCCTGTGATCTTGGAGATTAAGATTATCAGATAAATCAAGTTGACAAGGAAGACTATGCACAATCACTGAAATCAGAACGTACCCAAGTTTATGCTACGACCAACAGCACCAAAGAATCCATTACCAGTTAAGGAGAACATACTTGACCGGAGTTCTTGTCCAGGCTCACCTTCTTCAGAAGCATACATGATGCCAGCTCTGTTAATCAATTCTGCTATAATTGAAATTTCATGAAACAGAACTCCTTTAACTAATTGGAACCTATTCGTTTCGTCGATTAAAAGGGTTTTAGCGGAAACAAACTTGCCTGCTCCGACAGAGCTCAACTACAACGTTGTCGGGCTTCACGACTCTGACCACTCGCTCCACTTCTGCAGCCGATTTGTCGGAAATGTGAGTAGTTCCAACCAACCATATTGCCTCTGGCTCGACAAACTCCGACCTCCATGCCGGTACCGGACCAAACTGACGCTTCTCAATCAGCACTAAGCCTCCGGAATCAGCCAAGTCTAGCAATTCAGGGCAGGTTTTGGAAATTGCAGCCTTGGATTCCTGCAAAATCTCTGACCTGAAATCGAAGTCCGGTGGTGGAGGTTTTATGGAAACTCTCAAGGGTCTGGTTGATTGGGCTGTAATGATCTTTGGGGGCTTGGAAACTATAGGAAAGGTCAACTTTAGCAGAGTCTCCATGGCTGAGGACTGGCAAGTAATCGGCAGTGCGTGTTCATGTTTTCTGGTTCAGATAAGGTAACCAACTTTAACGGCTAGAAATTATTAAGATAATTTTAAAAAATTCCCAAGATCGATATAAATTTCTTCTTCGCCAATTTATTTTCATACTTCGGGATATTATTTGGGAAAATAATAATTTAAAGTCGAATAATAAATTTTACTTAAAAATAATGAACTAGTGCTTCTAATACTAAATTCTTCAAAAGAAATTTAAGGATATATATATATATATGTGTGTGTGAAATTTTATTCAATTTTATAATAATAGTCATAAATATAGAATATCAATTAAATATCAGAAATTTTATTTTTTGTAAAAAAATTTACAATTAATTCTTATTATTAATTTTATTGGAATAGATTGTCATATAAGTTTAATCCTTTGATGCATGTAAAATTTTAATGAATCGAATATTTAATAAACTATTTTTAAAAATTTCAAAGGTGTTCTAAACATTGATAAGTATGTAGTTAATTGAATTTTACTTAGTTATTTTAATTAAAAATAATTATTTATTTATTAAAAAATCTGTATGTCTGTCATGTCGATGAATTCAATTTATAAGACATTTTAATTCAGTAAAACTAACGATAAGGTTTTGCAAAATTAACGTTTATAATATATTTATAATAAATTAAAATATTTGATATTTAATTATTCATTTTTACTTTTAAATAATATTATAAAACTTTACTAAAATTCCACATTTAGAATATAATATTATAAAAATTTAATAAAATTTCACATTTAAAATATAATTCATCAAAAAGTTTAAACATTAGAACTCCTTAAAGATTTTTTAAGATAAGGGGTTTAAGGTTTAAAAGGTTCAACTGGTATTAAATTAAAGAATAAAGATCAAATAAAATTACAAAATTTAAAATATAAATAAAAGCAATTATTCTTATTAATAGAAAATTTTGAAGTTTAATTTAAAAAGATTATTAAATAAAAATTTATTTATTTATTTTAGTTCATAAAAAATTATTAATTTATAAAAATTGAATAGTTAATTAATAAAAGATTAATTTTTAATAATAAAGTTATTAAAATAAATCAAATTAAAAATTAAAAAATTCAAGATTTTTACTACTTAACGGTAACATAAACTCTTATTCTAAGCTTTTTATGAGATGGGGACTATGAAAGGTACCGATGCAGCAACTCGCATGAAAGTGAGGACCAATAACCATTAATGTCTTAATTAATTTGACCCGTGCACGACGTGCCGTGAAATGCAGACCAGTCACAAAGTGCCAAGCATGATCTCATTACATATAATCCAATTCGATGTAACTGATATTTGTAAGTTCCAACTGTTCCGAGTTATGGGGAGGAACTTCTGTAAAGCATGATTTGTGTCGTCATGACATCAAGTGAAAATGAGGAACAGGCAAGAGACAACTAATCGGAAACTACATAAGTTTTGTGTGCCTAATACGTGTGCACTCTCTAACACCTTTCTGCTGTCACATCACCAAAGACTGTAGTCATTTCAGTGTCACAGCGGAAGTTCGTAAGGTTAGGTCCGCGATTTCCCCACGCTTTGGTCCACTGTTGCTTGATCCCTCCTTATAAGGCTGACCATTTCGAACCAGAATCCTTAAAAACACACATAATAAGTTACTTCCATTTGGTCATGTAATGATACAATCTTATGTTATGTCCGAATCTTTTTGATTATATAGATTATATGGCTAATCCAAGTTCTCAAGATGGCCAAATTCCCCCTATACAAGTTCCTCAGACTCAACCTTGTATTCTACCTATATACGACCACTCTCCTAGCTCCACTTCGTCTAATTTATCCCCAAGACTCGGAGATCGAACGGGTATTAGGTCGTCGGGTCATAATATTAACAGGAGACATCCTAGTTATAAAGGGATTCGAAGTCGGAACGGTAAATGGGTATCTGAGATCAGGCAACCACGTGAAGCTACACGTATTTGGTTAGGCACGTATCCGACGCCTGAAATGGCAGCTGCTGCCTATGACGTAGCGGCGATTGCACTGAAAGGTCCTGAGACGCCTCTTAACTTCCCGGAGTCATTGTCTTCATACCCCATTCCGATTTCCACCTCAGCCAGCAGCATACGGGTTGCGGCCTCGGCGGCTGCCGCGACGAGGTTGCCGAGGTCCGAGGGTGAGGTGAGTTCTGACGTGGGTCGGGTTGAATCGGAAGCAACGGTGGGGGACGAAATCGTTCGAGTGGAATCAAGTGGTTGGGAGTTCACTGACGAGGAGATGCTTCTGAACATGCCAAATTTACTGGTGGACATGGCTGGTGCGATGATGGTGAGTCCACCGAGGATAAACTCTCACTCGTCCGATGATTCACCAGGGAATTCAGACGCTGAAAACCTATGGTCTTATCAGTAATTTCGCTGAGACACATCTTGCTTTGACACAGGCAAGGTTCTTTCTCGAAGTAAGGCGGTTTTGTTGGTAGCTAAGTATTTAAATATCAGTAGAGAGACTGTCTCTTGTTTGTTCCCTGTGCAAAGACTTTTTAGAGACTTTCTATGTAGTTTCAGACGTTTATTATTGATCTCTGAGGTTGATGATTTATGACAATACCGCCACGTCTTTTCAACTGTGGACACCTTCTTGTTCGCCTCTGGACCAGAAGTATGAGGCAGTGGTTGCTATAGTACAACGTTGACGTGAAAAGTAAGATAACAATGTTAGTCTTTGTGTGAACAAATCATTATCAGAAACTATGGTACCGACTTCCATTGTTGAATGCTTCTAGCTAGGTTTGAAATATCCCAACTCGCCTGAGTGGAGTTGCATGGTAACAAGTCAGTGCGATCACACTGCATATACTCTTTCAAAATCATCGGTCTTTTCATACGATGTTAGTGATTGATACACTACAGGAATGGATCAATTATGACTAAATACGACTACATTGAGGTACAAGATTTGAAAGAACTGAGTACCTAACTCTGTGCGTGTGGGAGTGAAGTTGGATTCTTTTTAGAAGTTTGGTACTAACGTAACTTATTAGAATTTTTAACATGGACAAAAATATAAAGTGCACTAATAAGAATTGAGCTTCAGTTAATTACTATTAAAATAATTAGAATTAGTCTTTTGAATAGTTGACTCTTATTATTTATAAACTCTTTAATATTTTCATGTTTAGTTAATATGAGATATTTTAACACTCCCTCTTAAATGCAATTGGGACTAGACATTTAGTTATTACTTGAAATAAATGCAGTGGTAATCGAACAGAGCTGCTGAGACTGAACATCTAGATGGACAACTAAAAATTTAATAATCTGAACCAAACCTGTTCCAATACCAAATTAGAATTTCTAATATGAGTAGATTGTAGAGTTTACTAATAAAAATTGAGTTTGGGTCAACTATTGTCAAAATGACCTGCTCTAATACCATATTAGAATTTTTAATATGGGTAGATTGTAGAGTCTACTAACAAGAATTGAGTTTGGATCAACCATTGTCAAAATGATTAGTCATTTTGATAGTTGATCCTTACTACTTATAATTCATTTAACATTTTCATATTTAGTCAATACGGGATGCTCTAACACTTCCCCACAAGTGTAATTGAGACTGAACAACCAGTTGTCGTATGAAATAAATGCAGTGGTAACCAGGCCGGGCGGCTAGGACTAGACATCCTGATGGAAAACTAAAAAATTAATAATCCAGATCAAACCTGCTCTGATGCCATATTCGAATTTTTAATATGGATAGAGTGTAGAGTCTACTAATTAACAAGAATTGAGTTTGAGTCAACTATTGTCAAAATTATCCCATATTGACTAAACATGAAAATATTAAAAGGTTTATAAGTGATAAAGATCAACTATCCAAATGACTAATTCTAATTATTTTGACAATGGTTGACCCAAGCTCTCTTGTTAATTGACTATACACTATACCCATATTAAAAAATCTAATATGGTATCAGAATAGATTTGGTCCAAATTATTAATTTCCTGGTTGTCCGTCTGGATGTTCAGTCATAACAGGTCGGTCAAGTTACCATTGCATTTATTTCAAGTGACAACTAGATGTCCAGTCCCAGTTGTACTTGAGAGAGAGTGTTAGAGTATCCCATATTGACTAAATATAAAAAAATTAAAGGGTTTAAGTGTAACATCTCACCCCCTACGGGAAGGATAGTATCGTAATTTAGCATAGGATGAGATTGATTAGGACTAATTAGGATTGTTCATGCATACTGGTCTTTGTGAACAGTGAAATTTGTGCACGTGAAAATACCTGTACATGCATTCATGACATTTCCGGTATTTGTGCCTAATGACATTTGGTTGTAAATAACGTGGTACTCGTCTTTGAAAAATTTATTGGAGTGAGTTTCTGTGTGTTTTATATTTTCAGGGAATTTTAGGAATTTTTCTGGAACTTTCCGGAGAAAATTTCCGGACCAGACAAATCACCAAGTGTCGAACCGGTTGATTTTTGGTATCGAAAATTTTTGTCCAATGGCACTACAATATTGGGTATATTATTTTGGGATTGAAATTAGGGTCATTGGACTTGAATGGGTCAAATTTCACATTAGGGTTCTTAATAATCCTATTACATGTTTTTGTCCTTTTCTTTTTT
>JANZLX010000006.1:34134585-34148531 GCA_025531955.1 Erythroxylum orinocense | reverse complement strand
ATATCGGGATTTTCGGAGTAGTCTAAGGTTTCCGACGCGGATTCAGGTTCCAGTTTGGTTTTTCGTAAGAGGTTGGACATCCGGTAATGGGTTCCAACAACACAGGATATTGTTTTCGTTAAATATAAAAACTTGTTTTCAAAATACATTGAAACATCTTTTTTACGTTTTAAAAAATCATAGTCTTTTTTATTTTTAACAACAAAAAACGAAAACATCTTTAACCAAACAAGTTTTGCAAGACTATTTCATTTTTTACAAAAACAATAGCAACAAATAAAAAAGGAACTAAACACCCCCTAAAGAGTCAAGCCTTAGTTTCTATTCATTCGTATTTAATAACAAAACCCCAATAATTTGCACTGATACGTAAGTACGACAATGGGATGGGTCGGGTTCGGGCTGCATCTGACCAGGCACAGGCTAAGGGCTGCTGACCCGTCTACACATTTTAAAAAAATTTAGCAAAACGATGTTGTTTCGGTTCGTAGGCTAAGCTAAAATTGTCACCGTTATTGATACGCACAAGTTAATAATTAAAAATATTATTACTCAAATAATGTGTGTTGTTTAACAATAATTAAAAAACTCAACTGGTTTGAATGATTTAATTATAAAAATTTTGAACCTTCCATTTTTTTTCTATTTTTAACTTTCTCGTTCGATTTAATTTTAATAACTCTTGTTGTTAAAATTTGATTAATTTATTAATTAGTCAATTTTTGTAATACAATTACTTTTTTCAATTAAACTTAATTCTTCGATAGGTAAAGCTAAACTTTTCCAATCATATTTTAAAATTTTTAATTTTATTTAATATAGTCTAATACCAATTGAATCTTTAAAATCTTAAACCTTTTGTCTTACTAGTTTAACATCCTGTCTAATTTTTAAAACATTACTATTTATGCAAAATTTGCAAAATCCGAAAACATGAATTTAAAATTTCTAGTACAAAAAGGATATTGGAAGCTTTTGCTTTTATATTTAGGTACAACAAAAAATTAAGTCTTTTTTATTAAAGTTTGAATTCAAATATTTAATTATAAAAATGTAAATCAGACTAATTCAAAATTAACTTATTTCATTAGAGTCGAATTTAGGAGATATTTCCACAAAATACAAATTAAACCCTAGGCTATTGGCATTACTCAAAACTTTTGCCAAATTTTTGTTTATAATTTCAATTAGAAGTATCAATGATTTGAACCAAACTCAAGTTTTATATGTTTACTAATACCCACTAATACAACTAACTGTTCTGTAATTTTCTTTTCACTGTTATTACTTAGAAAGCTAAACTATTGTAGCAATGTCTCAGAAATGCAAACGTAGAGAGGGAAGCCTCGGCCTACATGCGAGCCATGCAACGATGTAAAGGCAGTTGAGAAGAAATTTAAAAAAGTTAGCTAAACCAGTTTGATGGGAGTTAGTCGATGAGTAGTGTTATAAATGTACAGAATTTACATGCAAATTGTACGTTTGCAATCTAATAGAAGAAAACTCAGAAAATCACTGAGTCCTTGATACTCTGTTTGGCCCTGTTTTCGTTTTTGTTCTTTCTCTCTCTGGTTTTCCTCTTGTTCTTTCGTTCTTTCTTCAACAATTCCGTTTGCACTCTTTAGATAGTCGTATGATAGATAGATAGTAACGTCAAACTAGTATCAGAACCTTTATTTCTTGAGGGACCTGTGAGAGTCTGATTGAGTGAGGAGCTTTCTTAAAGATTCGACGACCGGTGATTAATCTTAGAGTGTTGTGATTTAGAGAAGTTCATCAGAGATGGCTGAGAACTTACCTTAAGGCCTACAGCCTCTAGTGTTTAATGGTGAAGGTTACGCAGCCTGGGCAATTAAAATGAAAGTGTATATGCAAGGACAAGATCTATGGGAACCTGTTGAAGACGATTATGTTGTTGAAGTGCCCGCAGAGGATGCGACCATACCTCAGCTGAGATGGTTGAGGGAGAGCATCACCAAGAAAGCTTGAGCCTGATCTTGTCTGTATCAGGTGTTAGCTCCCTCCATTTTTACAATAATCATGAAGATGGATTCGCCAAAGAAAATCTAGGACTTCTTGAAAGAAGAGTACCAGGGAGATGAAAGGGTTAAGCATATGAAAGTGCTTAACTTCATGAGGGAATTCGACAGACTCCAGATGAAAGAAGTTGAATATGTCAAGATTTATGCAGAGAAGTTGTGCCAGTTAGCAAATCAAATTAGACTTCTTGACGTTGAATTTAAATATGAAAGAATCGTCCAGAAGTTGCTAATCTTTGTTTTAGAGAAGTATGAAGCAACAATTGCTTCTCTAGAAAATACGAAGGATATGTCATGTATCAAGTTGGCTAAAGTTGTAAGTGCTCTGCAAGCATAAGAGCAGAGACATTTGTTGAGGAAGGGTGACTCTTCTGAGGGTGCCTATAAGGCATCGACAAAAAATACAGATCAAGAAAAGACCAAGAAGAAGTGGTCGATGGGTGGTTCTAAGGCGCAGAAGACTCAAAACCATCAAAAGGGACAATCCAAGATGCAAGCTGGAGACAAGAATGCCAAGTACAATCCATGCCCGCATTGTGGTGAGTCGAATCATTTGGCTTACAGATGCTGGAAGAGGCCGGATGTTGTGTGTAGAAAATGCAACCAAAAAGGACATATGGAGGCGATTTGTAAGAACCAAGCTGGTCACTCCACTGCTGAAGCTCAAGTTGTCGAAGAAGAGGAGTAGCTCTTTGGAGTTACTTGTGATTTGGTGGAGTCGCCTTCAACCGAATGGATCATAGACAGTGGCTGTACAAGCCACATGTCTTCCAATCTTGACATGTTTGCGCGGTTGGATCGATCATTTCATGCGAATGTTAAGCTTGGAGATGGGCAGTGCATTTTAGTGGAAGGCAAGGGTGTGGTTGAGATTTACACCGAGGAGGGTCTTAGCACAATTTCAAATGTCCTATTCGTGCCTAAGATCCACCATAACCTCCTTAGTGTAGCTCAATTAATAGAAAAGGGATTCAAGGTGTTCTTTGAAAATGACGAGTGTAGGATTATTGATCCGACTGGAAAGGAGATTCTCAAAGTTAAAGTTAAAAATAAATGTTTTTCTTTGAGAATGGAGGATGTCCAGCAGATAGACATGATCGGTAATGTTCAGGAAACTGATCTTTGGCATAAGAGGTTAGGGCATTTTCACATGAAAGGTCTTGAAGAAATGGTGAAGAAGAAGTTGGTTGATGACCTTCCTATGAAGCTCGGAGATGGATCTTAGTGTACAACTTGCCTAAAAGGAAAGCAAGCTTGACTCCGATTTCACAGATCTTTATGGAGAGCTACTAAAGCTCTACAACTGATTCATATGGACGTGTGTGGACCAATGGTCGAAGAATCACTGAGTGGGAGCAGGTATTTTCTATTATTGATTGGTGATTACTCCAGATATTCTTAGCTTTATTGTCTTAAAAGCAAGGAAGAAGTAGCAGACATTTTTAAAGATTTCAGAACCTCGTAGAAAATCAGTGTAGCAAAAGAATCAAATCAATAAGGACCGATAATGGAGGTGAGTTCACCTCAGATAAATTTGAGTTGTTGTGCAAGGAAGCTGGGATCAAGCATCAGTTGACTACACCCTACACCCCACAACAAAATGGGGTGGTAGAGAGAAGAAATCGGACAATGATGGAGATGGTGAGGTGCATGATGGAGGAGAAAGGACTTCCCAAGAGGTTCTGGGCTGAAGTTGCACGAACAACCTGTTTTCTCCTGAACAGATTATATACCAGAGCACTGGAAGGGAAGACACCCTATGAGATGTGGTGTGGGAAGAAGCCCAAGCTCAATAATCTGAAGATCTTAGAAAGCTTATGTTATTCTCACGTACCGCAAGCCAGAAGAGGAAAGTTAGGCAATAAAGCTGAACCAACTATCTTTGTGGGTTACTCAGATGTGACAAAAGGTTATCGGCTTTACTTCCCGGACCAGAACCAAGTGAAAGTTAGTATAGATGTACATTTTCTTGAAGAAAAACAATGGAATTGGTAGAGGGTAGAACAAGATTCAATTTAAAAGGATGATCAACACCCGGTCAAATACTACACAGATACGAACTTCACTGATTCTCCTATAATTGATAATGAAATTTCTGAAGATGAAGCAGATGAGGAGAATCAATAAGAAGAAGATGATGACTTAGTCTCTGTGAGAGGAATAAGAAGTTTAGCCGATATCTATGAAAGGAGCAACACAGCTATATGTGAACCATTTCATGCGCAAGAAGCCCTGAAGAATACAAAATGAAGATGTGCAATGCAGGAGGAGTTGGATATGATATACAAAAATAAAACCTGGACACTTGTTGATAGACCAATAAACAGAAAGGTAATTGGTCTTAGATGGGTGTTTAAGCTTAAGATGAATCCAGATGACTCCATTAGTCGGTATAAAGCCCGGCTTGTTGTGAAAGGATACGCACAGATAGAAGGGGTAGATTTTAGTGAGACCTTCGCGCCTATTGCAAGGTTAGAAACTATTCGGTTAATCCTGGCTATAGCTGCTGAGAAGGAATGGGAGGTGCATCAGATGGATGTTAAGTCGGATTTCTTAAATGGAGAGCTGGCTGAGGAGATCTTTGTAGAACAACGAGAAGGCTTCATCATAGAAAGAGAAGAAGAGAAAGTGTTTAAATTGAATAAGGCACTATACGGGCTGAAGCAAGCCTCTAGATGTTGGTATTCGAAGATGGATACGTTTTTGTTACAAATTTCCTTTCAAAAGAGCAGCAGCGAACCAACGCTTTATGTGAGGATTGAAGGAGGTCATATAGCTGTAGTATCCGTCTATGTAGATGATTTGCTCTTAACTAGAAGCTCAAATGTTCAAATCAGTAGCTTGAAACTTCAGTTCAAGAGTACATTCGAGATGACCGATCTTAGCTTGATGAAGTATTTTTTGGGTATGGAGTTGAATCAAAGGAGAGGACAGATTCTCTTGAGCTAGAAGAAATACATAAATGATGTGCTTAAAAGGTTTCAACTAGATCAGTGTAAAATTTTCTCAACTCCAATTTGTCCAAAACAGAGTTTGTTGCAGGAAGGTGAGCATGAAGAAGTTCATAACAGAACGTATAGAAGCATGATTGGATGCCTCAAGTACATCATAGCTACTAGACCGGATGTTCAATTCGCTGTGAGTGTACTTTCTAGATTCATGAGTAATCCAGGAAAGCAGCATCTAATTGCGATGAAAAGAGTCTTGCGGTATCTTAAAGGTACCTTGGATTATGGACTATGCTATAAGAAAACTGGAACATGTAATTTGAGGTGTTATGTGGATAGTGATTGGGGAGGTTCTTTGGAGGACATGAAGAGCACTACAGGATTTTTTTCACACTCGGATCCACGTGTTTTTCATGGAGTTCCAAAAACTAAGAAGTGGTGGCATTATTGAAGCTGAGCTAGTTGCAGCTACTTCAGCTAAAAAACAGGCGATCTGTTGGACTGTGTTGTTTTATGCAACCTGCTGTATTGAAACTAGTGGAGGAGCTTACAATGACAGTGAAAGTGAGGAAAAAGAAGAAGCTGAAGGGAAAACCAAAGGGGTTGAAGTGTAGGTGGAAATTGGAGTTGATGATCCTAAGCATAATTCAAAGGTGTATGGGTTAAGGCAATAAAGATCAAGTTCAGTAAAATGAAGATCAAACCTTAATGAAGGAAATTCAGTACAAGAGGGAAGAAAAAGATAAAATGGAAACAAACTTGGAGAATCCAGAAATTGTAACTTGAAGAAGAACTAAAGAAGAACAGAACAAATAAGTGCAGGAAAAACAACAGAAGGTCGAAGTAAATTTCAAGAAGTTTAATTGGCAAAATCAAGTTTAGTGCTAATCAAATGCATAAAGCTGAAGTATTTTAATCCACAACTGACAATCGGATTTGTATGTTAGTCTTTGGTTGCTGGAAAATCAAGTTGCAGCTGAAAAATATGTACTATTCATATTGTACAAGTTTCAATTTTTTTTACAATGTTGGTTTTAGTTATGCTAAAGTCAAATGAAGTTGCTTTTGTGTCTAGCCAAATCAGGAAATGTCTGAACTAGTTTAGCATTATTCATCAGTCCAAGTTTTTATCCATTGGCTAGTTTTCCATGTTGTATTCGAATGAGATAGAGCTGAATATAAAGCTCCTCATGTGTACATTTTCAGAGAAGAGAAAAAAAACCAGAAAATTTTCAATACAAGTTCATCATCATTCAAGTTTCAATTTTTCCTGTTATATTTTCATTTTGATTTCTAGTAGCAAGTTTAGAAGTTGAGTATTGGAAGTAGAGAAGAAGTATTTTGTGTATGTTTTGATTTTGTCTTGAACTAGTTTGAAAAAGTCTTGAAAGTGAAAACCTGAAGTTCCATCAGTTTTCTAAGTTTCATTTTTCCGTTCTGATTATCATTCTTTTTATGTCTTTTTATTCCTTCTTGTGCTAAGTTTCCTTGAAGAATAGACAGCTGAAGTAGTTTTGCACATTCAGAAATTAGAAATTGAATTTTACTGTTCCATTCAAATACACAAAGAGAGCACCATTTCATTTTCAATTCAAACCAACTTACACAAATCATCTGTCAAACATTCACCAATTTGTGTGGGATCTCAGTTACAAATTTCTGGACATCATACATTCAGACCAACATCGAGAATACAGAAGTTGCAGCATTTTACCCTTGTGTTGGAGGCTTGCGTGAATAGTGCACAAGGTATTTGACAAAAGGTTTCAACCAACTTTGTTCCTCGACAGGGCTGTGCAAAGAAGGAGTTATCTTCAACCTTCAAGGCAGCATCTTCAACACGATCTGGATTAGAAAACTGTTGACATATTTGCAAGTGATTGTACGAGATCCTACGGTGATGTACGTTGATAATCAAGCAGCAATTGCTATTTCAGTGAATCCGGTGTTTCATGGTAGGACTAAGCATTTTAAGCTTACAAACTACTATCTGAGAGACGTCCAGAAAGATGGAGAAGTAAAGTTAAGTATATAAGAACAGAAGAGCAGGTGGCCGATTTGTTTACTAAAGGGTTTCATGTTTAACGATTCGAGCAATTGAGAAGTTTGGTGGGAATTCAGAAGCTTAATTTCTGATCCGAGGAGGAGATTGTAGTAGCAATGTCTCAGAAATGCAGACGTAGAGTGGGAAGCCTCGGCCTACACGTGAGCCATGCAATGACGTAAAGGCAGTTGAGAAGAAATTTAGAAAAGTTAGTTAAATCAGTTAGATGGGACTTAGTCGATGAGTAGTGTTATAAATGTACAGAATTTACATGCAAATTGTACGCTTGCAATCTAATAGAAGAAAACTCAGAAAATCACTGAGTCCTTGATACTCTGTTTGCCCCTGTTTTCGTTTTTGTTCTTTGTCTCTCTAGTTTTCCTCTTGTTCTTTCATTCTTTCTTCAACAATTCCGTTTGCACTCTTTAGATAGTCGTTTGATAGATAGATAGCAACGTCATAAACAGCATATGACACCCTTCAAGAACCATCTGTATCTGCATCTCCATCTTCAAAGGTGATTTCAACGTTGAGCTTGGCGATGCACTCTGTAGGAAGACCAAGGAAGTTGTCGAGGAACACATCATTTACAGGATCAACTTCTGATACTCCCACCAACCGGCACGTCCCGTCCTTACTCATCCTCTTCCCTTCTCCAAAACGTACACTCCCTCTCGACTGCTCCGATGTCAGTACCGTCTTCACTGTGAGTGGAGGTGCTTTGTACAGTTCCCCAACAGAGAAGAAGAACTTCCCCTCAAATTCAAGGTCAACCTGCAATAACATTCGGAGAAGACATTGTAGTTGGTAGAAGTATTTGATGAATGAAACGACGACAGCTGATTTCAGGTTATCTTCACTTGTACCTGACCAAACTGTTCAATAGTTCCACCAAGCTGTTCCGGGACTACCTCAATCTTCAAGAATGGCGGCAATGGCAAACCCAGGAACTTGGTTGTTACACTCGTCAATGGTGGAACGTAGAAATTGGAAGTGTCGAAGGTTACTTTCATCTCACCGTCTTGCTCGGTCGTTGTACCAATCCCAGTTACGATTCCTCCGTCAGCATTGTACTCGAAGTCAGGGAATCGAGAAATGCCCAGCTTGGAACCTCCCTTAGTCTTCAACCGAATCTTGGTGTCTGAAGTTGGGGAGGTAGATCTGAGTTCTTCTTTGCTTGGAAGGGAAAAAGATTTGACCAAGTTTGGTTTTCGAGTTCTTAAAGAACACTGCAAGGCGTCAGGTTTGCAGCTGAGGTGATAAAATCTGGAATTGGGAGCAATACAAGTATGTTGTTTCCATGAACCAATGGTTAAGGAACGAGACATTGGGTTTGTGTTTCGACGGTGGAGTTCAGGATTTGGACCTTATCCTTTCGTGGAGGAAACAGAGTCATATTATGAGTGGTTCTCGTCAAAAGGTATATGATATTAACCTTTTCTTTATTGTATATAGGGTTTAAAAATTTTCAAACTCAACTTAAATTTAAGATTTTAAATATTTAAAATTTGCAATATTTTTGGATTCGATCACATAAAAATCAATGGACTCAGAATTTAAAATCATGATTATACCAATGTGAGAAATCTTGTATCGTACCGGTTGAAAAATAGTATATTTTAATATCAACTTTAAATATCGACCTGTATCAACCTGTTTTATTTGGTATCAACTGATATCGTTGTTAAAGGGGATGTGTCAGTAATCCCACATTGGATAATTACAAAAGCATTCAAAAATTTATAATAGTATATAAACCTCCTCCTCTTGAGCTAGCTTTTGGGGGTGAGTTAGGCACTTTCTAACATGGTATCAGAGCCAGTTTGTCTCGATGGTTTGGGGCGGTGTCCAGTTATATCCTTTTGTCCATATTAAAAATTTAACATGATATTAGAGCAGGTTTAGCTCGGATTATTAATTTCTCGTTTGTTCGTCTAGATGTTCATTCCCAGCGGCCCGATCCGGTTTCCACTACGTATATTTCAAATAACAACTGAATGTCGAGCCCCAATTGCACTTGAGGGGAAGTGTTAGAGTGTCTTATATTGTCTAGACATAAAAATGTTAAAGGGTTTATAAGTGGTAAGGGTCAACTATTCAAACAACTAATTCTAGTTATTTAGACAATAGTTGACCCAAGCTTAATTCTTATTAGTAGGTTCTACACTTTACCATTTTAAAAATTTAACAATGGTAGATATTTAAAATACCGATTATCAGAAAATTTTAAAAAAAGTCAAGGACATTTTTGTAAAAAAAATGAATTTTTTTTAAAAACCTACCCCACCCCACCCGATTCTGCTACATTATTCCTCTCTTTATTTTCTCTCACACTCTTACTCTCTCCCTTTTTCACTAATGGTTATATTTTTTCAAAAAAAAATACGTTAAAATGAAAATTAAGAGGTCTCAAAATTTTGTATTTCTTTTTAAAATTGTTAACATATATTTAACTATAACTTATTATTAATAACAATTACATATTAAGATAAATATATATATTTATTATTGAAAATTAAATATTAAGATAGAGAATATATTTTATTATTGATAATAATAATTTTTTATTTGATGTTTTGATGTAATTATTATTTATTATATGATAAAATTGTAATATTTTAAATACTTTATATTATTCTTAATTTTATATTTCTATGATGACAAAATAATTTTTTGTATATTAATTATAGTTATTATTTATACTTGAAATATGTGAAAATAACATTAAGAAAAATAAATTTTTTATTATTTTAATTTTTTATTATTATGATTTTTTAAGACAAGGTTGATTTAAATTATATAATACACTATTGAAGGATTATTTTTACAATTTTAAAAAAATTAAAGAATATTTTATAAATTAAAAAATTGTTTGAAACGATACCTAATATTAACCAATACCGGTAAAATATTATACTAGAATCCAATATGGTATCGGGTCCGGTACGGTATTATAACATTAGATTATACATTTAAAAAGTTATTTTTTAGTATGTTTAGATTTTTTTTGTTTTAGTTAAACTAAAAAAGTATTAATAAAAAAAGAATATTGGATTTAATTAAAAATAGTCGAAATTATAATCTAAAATTTGCATAGTTTGCATTAATTTGAAGCAACTTATAAGCAACCTAACTAAAACAAATTAAATGCATAAGGAAGGCTTAAATTTAAAATTAATTCAACTTATTATAAATAATTTAATCTGATTTAAATTTGATATTTTTCGGAGTTAAATTAGTCATAAAATTTGTATTATTTTAATTTAAATTAATAAATTAAAATATATTTAATCAATTTTATAATCAAATTTAGATTTAAGCATTTAAACTTGAACTTGATCGCTTCACATACAAAATTTGGTTTTGGGAAATGAATGTTGCCAAACCCTAGTCCCACCAGACCGTCCACTTGGCTTTCATTTACCAATCAACCCCTTAAATTTCAAGATTCACATTTTCTTTCGCTTTTATCTTCTGGCTCTTATGGATTAGGTACGGTGATCCGGGACTGCAAGGGACTTAATTGTGGAGGCCAGCTACTAATCTTACCAGGTTGGAGGGACCCTCAAATAGGTGAAGTACTATGTTTTCGCGAAGCACTAAGCTGGATCACGAACTTCCCCTTTGCTCCCATTTGTGTGGAAACGGACCGTCAAATAATTACACATTTCTTGATATCCACACAAAACTTTCCTTCTTACTTTTCGATGATTCTTGAGGATTGTATAGCTCTTCTAAATGAGCATCGGTTTATTTCCATTACTTTTGTCAAGCGACCAGCGAATCAGGTAGCTCATAAGATAGTTAGAGCGGCCAATTCTATGTCTGGTTTTGAATGGGAGGTATGCCCACCCACTTTTCTATATGACATTTTAGTTTTTGATATGAATAATATGCGCTGAGCGCATCTGAAAACGTTTCAAAAAAAATTATATAAATTATTTAATAATTTAAAATTAAATGCATTTACGTATTTTTAATTGTAGTTCTATTTATATCCAATAATTTGAGAGTGCTGCATGTTTCTCTGATATATGATGAGCAAATCCCAAACCTACTTGACATGACTGAAACTTGAGGATTATGCATATTCTTTTTTTCAACTCGACATTATACAGTATTTCATAGGAAAGTGAAACTGAACTGTGGACAGTGGACCTCTTCAAGAAGCACTATAATATCTGCATCTGCATGATCGAATCGATTGTTGAGTTTAGTAATGCATTAAGTAGAAATTCATCAGTCAAAAGCATCAACTTCTGATACTTCAATTCTTTTGCATCTTTAAGATGTTCCACAACAGCAACATTCCTGTTTTATTTGATTAGACTAGTGCATACTCACTAATCTTTTATTACATATCTGAGCGTAGTTTCTCCTATTTCCCTTCTTCTTCTTCTGGTTTATTTTCTTCCTGGTTTTGAAGGACAGTAGAAACCAGATCTTCCACTGCAGAAGAAGATCCTTGGGATGGAGGGCTAGGAACTCTTTTGGGTGGAGAAGGAAGACGTTTTGGCAACTTTGGAAGGCGAGGTCTTGGCCCTTTTGGAAGGCGAGGCCTAGGCACTCTGAAACGAAGGGCCATGATTCTCGTGCTGGCAAGTCTTCTATTTGGAAGGGGAGGAGCCATTAAAGCCACGGGTTTGATAGCACTGAAACCTGGTTTGCTTGAACATAATTTGCGTGGAATTCCAGGGCTTGGGATGTTGATCATACAAGCCGTTGCCATTTGGTGTTGACAGGTTTTGTTTCTTGGTAGTTCTGTGACTATGAGAAAACTGAAGACCAGGAGGGGCTAAGATATAGATGCCATGAGAGACTTTGAAATGGGAAGCAACACAAGTTTGGTGCTTTCCATGAAACCAGGGATTGTATTTCGAACCAAGTCTTTTCGTTAAACAACTAATCAACATTTATGCATGTGAAGTGTTTAATTAGGTAATTACTATTTTAATGTTTAAGCTTTAAGTAGTCTAAGCAGAACCACTTAATTCATTATAAAGCCCTGTACAATCAATCTTGGCATTGAAGTTAAGATAACTTCAACCTGTAAATATAAATATATTTCACTCTTTTACGTAGCTTCTTTTGCCAATTTGTTATCAAAATTGTTCTCTTCTCATTTCGACTTCTTTTACTTTAAATCTCCAATTTATATAGACCATCTTTTTTTCCCCTTAAAATTATATTTTCCTATCACTTGAAATTGAAAATTTTAATGGAAATGAAAAAATATTTTTAAATAAAGTAGTAAAAGATATAAATATCTCTTATAATTTAAGAAATCTTAGAAAAACATCTTTAAAATTTAAAAAATCCTTTTAGTTTTATTTTTATAAAAAAAACTCCTCTTAGACTTTGGTTAAAAATAACAATACAATACACGCGTTATAAAAATCATACGTGAATTAATCAAATGTCACTATTATTTTAATTCAAATAAGTTCTTAAACTTAATCAATATCACTTAAATTTGACTTAAATTAGTAATTTAAAATAATTATAAAATTTAAGTCATGTTTAATTTTTTCGGTTTAAATTTAAGAACTAGCTTGAATAATGTAAATAATGTTTGATTAATCCACATTTGATATTTTTATTTTTATTGCATGTATTTTATCATTATTTTTTTAAAAATTAAAAATTAAAAATTTATTGTCTGAAGTTTAAGAGAAGGGAGTATTTTGAAAACAGTAAGCACTTGACAAAATTTCGGGTATCACTCGAATTGAAGAACAACTTTTTTCCTTTTAAGTTTTAGCAGAAGGTCTTTTTATTGCTCTCGTCTATCAAGTCTACATCTTTCTTTCTCCCTTTGAACATGATAGGCAGGCTATTATCTAAGTTCAAGTTTTCCATATCTGTGGCATAAGCTACTTGATCATGTCTAGTAATGGAATGACTTTTTTCCCTGCAGATTTAGGGCATGTTTGGATAACAGCTGATCAGTTAAAAAATTAGCTGATCAGCCAAAATCAGTTGTTTGACTTAGTCAAACAACTGATAAGTGTGTTTGGTTAATTGGTTGATTGGGTTGAATCAGTCAACCCAACCAGCCAAAATCAACAAGCTGCTCTACCTCAGCGTTTGAGGTAATCAGCTGATTACTCCAAAACAAAATGACAGTTTACCCAAGACATCTCACTCGTCTCTCTCGTTTTCTCCAGAAGGGTCTTGGCGTTTTTCTCTCTACTTTTGTTTGATTCTCCATTATTGCAAACTTGGTATTTTTTTCCTAGGAAGTTGCTCTTCTATTAGCTAAAGGTTTGTTCCAGAGCTTTTTGAATGTCCCTTTCTTTTTCAATGTCAAGTTATTATGTGTATATTGTTCATTTTTTGCTTCATAGATCATTTTGTTCCCATTAACCAAACAACAACCAGGGGTGATGATAAGCACAAGTCCAAAAGATCGAAACTTTAAGATTTAGGAAAATAAAACCCCACACAAATCATGCACGAATCACGATCTCTTATCTCCTGCTTCTCCTCCATCGTCTGATCTCTCAATAAAGACAACTCTCCCATCAATCCTCACTCTCTGACTCAGTCGCGCCAAATACAAAATCTCCGCTTTGGTTTTTCTTGTTTATTCTTCTTTTACAAGTATTTCCTTCTGTTTATGTTTCTGTGTGTCTGTTTCTAAATCCACACTCCAACGGAGGAACATGTCTTAGTGAATTCGTGTTCAGTTGGATGTTTGCTGTAGACTTTGTTTTGATGACTATGAGAATGTATGTTTTAGGGGTTTTCAGACTGATCCGAGTTGACCGCAAAGTTGTTTCTTTTCTATTTTTGGGAAATGATTATAGTTTTTCAATGTCTATCCCTTTCTGGGATATGATTGGAATATGCAGATGTACATGTATTTCCATGTTTTGAATTGTTGTATCATGACTGTTTAATTGATCTAGGATT
>JANZLX010000006.1:34089129-34114667 GCA_025531955.1 Erythroxylum orinocense | reverse complement strand
AAAGAAGAATTAAGGGTATTATGGTCATTTCACAGGCAAATAGGCTATAAAATTCGCAGTCAGCGCGCGTGGAGGAATAACACACGGCTAAGGTTTTTTTTGCAGCAAAATTGAAAACATAAGGTTAATAAAGTAACATTTTATATCTCAGGGTTTAATTAGCTACTTTCGTATAACACAGGGGTCGCGACAGCAATTTTGTCATAGAAGAATAGGTCCCAGAGAAGTGTATTGGACGTGGACTTGGCAATTGGACCTAAATTAATATGACTCGAACTTAACAAATTAAGTTTTGAATTATCTGCGCTTTAGATTAGATTTAAATGGGTGCTTTTGTAATTAGTACAAGAAGAAAAGAATAGCTAAAAGATAAAAAAAAAGATAATTGATAATATATTATGATTGGATGAATAATATTTTAATATCTTTTTTTTTTTGGACATAATACTACATGTCTCCTAATATACTAAAGAATTGAAGTCATATTTATTTTTATCTTTGGCTATATTTATTACAATTTTTATTATCATTATCTTAAATCAATCAAATACACTTAAGTGGAAATGTTCGGATCAACCAACTCGAAATTTAAAAAATATAGATTAAAATAATATTTTTTAATAAATTATATAAAAAACATTATTTCGCATTTACATAATTCAAGTTCAACTAAAGTTTCAATCATGCTCAAACTACAAATAATAAAACTATTCAAAAAATATTTATAAATTTAATATATTATCTTTGGGGTTATTAAAATGAAAAATATTTAATCACAAATTTAAAAATTTTAAAATAATAAAAACCTTTAAATTAATAAGTATATGGGGAATAATTAGAAATTGATTAAGGGCGTTATCGTAATTTTATACATTATTGTAAAGCTGACGTGGTCATTCCCTCTACAGTGTTACCGCCCTCTGACTTCTACTTCAGCACAGAGAAGGACCGGAAACTCACGTTCTGCTGTAAATTAGGGTTTCAAATTCTCAAATTCCTTATATCTCCACAAGTACACGAATTTGATCCGCAGATTGATAGGAAGACTGTAGATACACGATTGTAATTAACGGTTTCTTTTGTTTTCATGATCGGACTCGACTACGCGATCGTTGATTTCTTTACCTTAAAGAAGCGAGCTTCACTTAGTTTCAGATTGGGTAGTGTTTGTTTTTCTCTTGATCCGTTGGTTCGATGGATTTTGACGCACGCGGAGGCAACAGTCGTGTGTTTCATAGACTGGGCAACCAATCAGGTAACGAGTCGAAGCAACAAAAAGTCTGCTCTTATTGGAGAGCGGGAAAGTGTAATCGATATCCCTGTCAGTTTCTCCACCGTGAATTGTCTACACCACCGCAGACCACAGTCAACGGCGGCGGGCCATCGAAGCGTGGGCTTTCTTATGATGCCGGGTCCTCGGGGCCTCCCTCGGTGAGGATAAGTCCAAATTTTAATAATGGATCCAGATGGGGACGTCCTGGGAATAATTGGATAGTGAGAAAGACGGAGAAATTGTGTAATTATTGGGTTCAAGGGAATTGTAGTTATGGGGATAAGTGTAGGTTTCTTCATTCTTGGAGTTTGGGTGATGGTTTCTCTTTGTTAACTCAGCTTGAAGGTCATCAAAAGGTAGTATAGCGAAAGTTTTATGCTTTTATTTTATTTTATTTTTAAGGATTTTCGGATTCAATGTTATTTCTTTAACTTGGGTTGGGTTGATATTGATGCTCTGCAGCTTGTTAGTGGGATTGCTTTGCCGTCTGGGTCGAACATGCTTTACACTGGAAGTAAAGATGAGACTGTGAGAGTTTGGGATTGCCAGTCTGGTCAGGTTGCATTACTGAACTTTTATTCACCTTACCAGTTTTCAAATTTGATTTGTGATGAAACACGGTCATTCCTAATTTATTTTTTGTTCCTTTGCAGTGTGCAGGTGTATTTAATCTTGGAGGTGAGGTTGGTTGCTTGATCGCTGAAGGTCCATGGGTTTTTGTGGGTATACCGAATTTTGTCAAGGTTAGGCACGAGTTTTATGTTGCTTTTATTGTTCTTGACTCTTCAAGAATTGGGTTGTAGATGTGTAATTCTGTAGCAGTTTGTAGAATGTTATTCTCTCAGTGGCGGCTTTTCAAAAGATAACTATTTTGCAGGCATTGAATACACAAACTAAGACTGAGATGAGTCTTAATGGACCAGTTGGACAAGTTTATGCTATGGTTGCGGGTAATGATTTGCTGTTTGCTGGTACGCAGGTAACCTAATGAACTTTCTGGCCAAGCTACAAATCATATTTGTTTTCCATTTACTAAAAATTGTGGCCATGTCTAACTGATGCTATTGCATGATTACGGTCTTTAGAAATTTATTACTTTTGGTACGCTAATTTCCTACTCTTTGAAAACTTAGAATTCGATTTTGTTTTTTGAATTGCAGGAATGTTTTATTTTTAATACAAAGAAGTTGATAAAGCTGTTTCCCATGCTTCATTCAATTGCTACTCTTCCTCTTCTCTACTATTTGTTTTTGTTCAATGAACGTGTAAAGATATGTCTTCCTGTACAGGATGGGGCAATATTGGTGTGGAAGTTTAATGCAAGCACCAACAATTTTGAGCCAGCTTTATCACTTAAGGGTCACACTATGGCAGTTGTTTCCCTGGTCGTTGGTGCCAACAGGCTTTTCTCGGGTTCAATGGATCATTCTATAAGAGTAAATTGTTTATTGACATTTTTGTGCTAATTTTGGGATTTCCCACATGCTTTGTATAATATAATTATATTATTGTATCTCCTTTCAGGTCTGGAGTCTTGATACTTTGCAATGTATACAGACCCTCTCTGAACACACTTCAGTCGTAATGTCTGTTCTATGCTGGGAACAGTTTCTTTTATCATGTTCGTTGGATCAAACAATAAAGGTTTGTGGAACATGTTTTTTAATCTAAGAAGCAGTTTCTGAAGGTTCCTGTTTGATTTAGTTGCCTTTTTTTTGGTTTATTTATTCAGGTGTGGGCTGCCACTGAAAGTGGAACCTTGGAGGTAACATACACCCATAATGAGGAACATGTAAGTTATGCAATTCCAGCTGCTCTTTATCATGCAAAATCAATTGAATTGTAGTGTGTCGATGATGTATCCTGTTTCTGCTTTCAGATGCTGAGCACCTTTTCACATCTGATGCATTAGTTCATGACTTCATAATTGTGAGCATTCATACACTAGTTGAACTAGGCATGATGTTTTATAGCTTTCTGGTGTGTTTTTCTAGCAAGGTTTTTCAGTCACTGTTTCCGATGAAACCAATGTTTCATTTTGATCCAGAAAAATAATGGTAGGATATTGATCCATGAAAAAGGGTTTCAAATATAATTCAAATTTCTTTTCTATCAGAGTAGACGCGGATGCTTAATTATGATGACAAATAGGATATAGGAAGTTTAATCAGGAAATTTGCCTCTTTTGGTTGTGTAAATAAGTTTGTCATTTTCTTCACATTCTTCATGCAATTGATTTTACAGAATCACTTGGGGTGCATGTTAATGATACCATTGCTTGCCTGCTGCAGGGACTGCTTACACTTTGTGGGATGCATGATTTAGAAGGGAAACCTTTGTTGCTGTGTTCCTGTAATGATAATTCAGTCCGCCTCTATGATTTGCCTTCGTGAGTATATTCAGATTTGCTTACTTTTTTATTCTGTTTCCTTGTTTTCTTTATAGATTTGGAGTTTCAATCGTCTCCTTTTTCCTTTAACCTTGTAATTTGATTCAATGCATACCATTCTTCATTTTGATATTTGTATGTTCTTGACCAGTTTTTCGGAAAGAGGTAAAATTTTTGCGAAGCAGGAGATTCGGGCCATTCATGCGGGTCCTAGTGGTCTTTTTTTCACTGGGGATGGAACTGGTCAAGTAAGAGTATGGAATTGCATATCTGAATCAACAGCTACTTCCACATGACTGCGGCTTAATGTATTATAATGTATTTCAATGTTCAGTTATTAGATCATATTCCATTTATTTTAGTCCATTACTGATGTAAGTTCGCTGGATGAGTTACAAGTACAAAATTCCCGTTTTGATTTTCTAGTGTTAGCATGTGGCAGAGTCATAAAAAGAAGCGTTCCGTGGCCCTAATCAAAGTTGTAATGGTTCAAAGGACTGGCCATTACGGTAGAAGTTTGTTCATTATGTGCCTTTACTCCAGTAATAAGAACATTCATTTGGCTGATCCAATACGAAGATGATAACATCTTTCAAAGTTGTTTGCTTTGTGATATGCTTCTTCTTCGCTAGATGCTTTATGGAACATTGGTATTCTGCTCCTTAGTGTATGTTTGGATGTGGGTGGAGGGATGGAAGGGAATGGAATGAAATGGCCTAAATAACTCAAGCCATTGTTTGAGAGTTTATTTTGAAACAGGATGGAATGACAATTAATAGCTTTGAAAGCCATTCTTTGCTATCCAAAATTCAATATTTTGTGACCCCTCAAATTGGGGAGTCAGAGATGGAATGACATGGCTTGCCTTCCAATTCTTAATTTAATGACAAAAATATTCTTAAAAAATTAATGAAATTACAACCCCAGTCTAACAAATACCTACGCGGTTACATGTTACTACGTTCATTCTGTTTCTCCTTCAACTGGCTTCTTTCATTAATGAACGTTTTTCTTCACAGCTGCTAGGGTCATCTGTCTTTGTTTCATTATGTAAACATCGACTATTCTTCTATGTTTATCTTCTTGACACTTTTTATATGTGAAGAAATCAGAAATTTTTATTGATGTTGGTGTCGTCTTCTTTGTTCATCGATGGACGTGTGCTTATTATGTGTTATGCGTTTGGAAAGTTTTGTAAATCGAAGGATGTGTGTTTTATCCTATGTTATGTGTTTGGATCGCATACAATTTGAAATGTTTTCGGGTTACTAAAATAGTTTCATGACAACTATGCTTATTTTATTACAAGGGTAATTTTGAAAAAAATATTACAAGTCATTCAATTCCATTCATTTTTAGTATCACTTTCAAACAATGGTCAAAGGAGTCCCTCTCTTATTTTATTTAAACTTCCAAACAATGGAGTGGCCTATTCTATTCCATTCCATTCCACTCCATTCCATTCCGTTCTATTAATTGCCATTCTATTCCATTCCATCCTAAACTCCCAAACATACCCTTAGGGCCAGTTTAGTTGGAGGATTTTGATGGCATGGGTTCCCAAATCTGAAGACCTTACAAACCTTAGCATACCGCAGTTCTCTAGACTAAGAGTTACAAATCTGACTCTATGTGATTCTCTGAGGAGTATAAAACTTCTCTTTGCTCAAGGAAGGTGAATCACTGACACTAGTAGGCAAGCAGCAGTGGAACTTGATGGGAGCTTAGATGATAAAGAGAGTGGGTGAAAAGCATGGTCTAAAAATAAACGGGGAGGGGTCACAAATAGTTCCAAGAGGGGGATGACGGATCAGAGGAGGAGAGTGGGATAGATGAGTGGGAGGTTACGAGTGGTGGTTTATTTTTATACATAGATATGTTATTGGGTGTTTGGATATTTGGTGTAATGCTTATTAAATTTTTTGGTCGGTGATGATATTCTGTGAACGTATAATTTTTCTGATATGAGTTGTATATATAAATAATTATGGTATATCTGATTTAGTTTTTCGTGGGCGAAATTAAAATAAGGACATAACAACCCAATAATAAAGGGAGATTTGAGTGACAAGAGAAAAGACATTCCAAACTAATAGGAACTAGGGAGGGAGAAAAGCAAGACATGTATGCAACTCAAATGCCTCATCATTCCACCAACAATAATCACCCCAACCTTCGTCTTTATCAAACTTGGAGAGGCAACAATGTAATCTGTTTCTCTCTCTCGATGCTCATCATGTATGTGAACGTGTTCATCAGCTTTTTATGTCGATGTTGCATAGTTGCATGTAGTCTTATTGATTTCATGGTTGTTTAATTATGACTTTTGGCCAACTTCATTTATTTTATCGTAAATAGGATGACAAATAAAAAGTTCGTGTTCGTGCTCTTCAGACGAACAGTTCTAATGATCTCCGTTTTGTTTTGTCCTTGTGCAGCAAGTACATTATTTTGCGCTTAGATTTTGTTATATCTGGAATTAGTCAATAACGCAAAAATGGTTTCTCGGTTTGTGTGAGAGAATTACAGTGAAAAGTTGAAACTTGCGCATTAATTTCTGCACTCAAGAGTACGCTTGGCGTTTCACCATCCTTGATTTAGCATCCTTAATTATGGTGACCATGATCACGTTTCCATTACTCAGTTGTTGTTAATTCATGTTGGCGCACCAAGTTGTTGTGCATTATTTGCAATCTTGTTCAGAGAATCCAACCTTCCAGCTTTGGACACTCTTTATCTTAACCCCCTTGCATATCCGCAAATTCAGTCAAGCTTCTCTATACCTTTGAGTTCAGAATACGTTTTCCTTTGTTCAATTAACTGATGATTAGCCAAGTTTTTGTTGATGGGAAGTAATTAAATGGATTTAGAAGAGGTGATATTGCAATCTAGGCAACGGACTAATTCATTCTACCTTTATGCAGATACTCTGCCTTGGAGGTAGACTCATTTTTGGTCCAGATGCGAGGTCACTATACCTCACGATGTTTCTAATTATCACTCCAGTGATCTTTTTTTGTTTCTTCGTTTCTCAAAACCTCGTGGCTGAATTCCCAGACTATATAGGATATCTTATAACGGCTGCTTGTGCGGCCTTAACCATATATGTAAGTTGTTGCTCTTTTTTTAGTTGTTCATACCAGTTGCAGATTTCTTGGAGTTCTACGTGGATGATTATCAGGGTAAACAGACACTAATATCCAATGAAAGATAACGAAAAGAACCATACTAATTGCTTTGTGATTCTTAAGGTGTTTATGAAAATGATTCAAGGCAGAAACGAATTCCTTTTCTGATTCATTTGCTAGATGCACAAATTTTTGATGCCATAAATGATACGTGCCTGTGCACATCACTGATTACATGAGCTCTTATTAGTTTACTTTTATATGTGTCGAAGCTCAAAAATAGAAATGATGTTTTTAAAGTTAACACTCCTTGTCAGTACTTGAACATTCCTTACCCAATTCGATAATGCTGTATTGGGTTTGTCAACCGATTCAGGTTGTTCTTCTCCTCTTCATGACATCTGCAAGAGATCCAGGCATTATGCCACGCAATGCTCGACCACTAGAAGATGAAAGGTCAAGCATCTCTGCAGATTTGCTGGGAATTCATGGCTCTAGTCGTGGTTTATGTTCAAGGAAAGATGTTATGGCCAATGGTATCGCAATCAGGGTTAAATATTGTAAAACATGCATGCTGTATCGGCCACCACGATGCTCTCATTGCTCACTATGTAACAACTGCGTTGAACGCTTTGATCATCATTGTCCGTGGCTAGGTCAGTGTATCGGAAAGGTACAGCGCAGACTGAAATATATCTGCTTCTATGCACTCTTTGACCAAATCATATCATCCTCAAAAACCTTATTCATTTCCTGCGTTTACTTGTATTTATTGCATATTTTAAAAGATGTGTGGTGCTCTAGTTTGCCTTTATGTCCCTTGACAACTTATATCCGATTGATGGTTTCACATATTCGTATGGTATCCTCCACAAGTCAATTTCATCATACCTGCTCGTTGTCCGACGTGTCTTATAGGAAAATTTAGCATGGAAAGATAGAAACAGACCTGATGCTCAGGTGGTTTTGTTTTTGTTTCTTTTTCCATCGTTTCTCTAAAATTGAGGTAGTATTTGGACTGGACAGTTGATTAGGTGCAGTGTGTCAATAAGCCATTTGTCTTATAATTATGTAAAGCCAGGTCCAACAAGCATTTCAATGTAACTACAAAATTTAGTATGAAACTGATGCACACATAGCAGATTATGAAATGCAAATCAATTGTCATTTCGAAAAAGAGAGTTCAAGGATTTGTATTCTGTATTGATGAAGTTCGTGAGTATAGTGGATGATCTTTCACTGTGCCATTGGGGATTGTCTCTGCAGACTGCTGATTGATAACGTGCGCTCCAGTACTAATTATTTGTTCTCAAAATGCAAATGTTGTATCTGTGACCTTTGAAGCTTTCTCTAGTTTGACTGTTGCTGCATTTTGTTTACATCATCATCATACTTTCCATAGACCTAATGGATGCGCTGTTGACAGAGGAATTACCGATTCTTTTTCATGTTTGTGTCCTCCACAACCATGCTTTGCCTTTATGTTTTTGCTTTCTGCTGGGTGAACATAAGGAAGATAATGGACAGGCATTATTGCAATCTTTGGAGGGCTTTTCTGATGTCCCCGCCTCAGCAGTTCTTATACTCTTTTCATTTGTATGTGGTTGGTTTGTCGGAGGCCTCACTTCATTCCATCTGTACTTAATCTTCACCAATCAGGTTCCTATATTTCTCTTACCGTTTTCAAATTTCCTGCATACAAATTTGCTTCTTTTACTTTTCATCACTTGTGCGAGTTGTGCAGACAACTTACGAAAATTTCCGATATCGCTATGATGGAAAGATAAATCCTTACAACCGAGGTTGTGTTGGTAATATTGTGGAAATTTTCTTCTCAAAGATTCCGAGATCTAAGAATCAATTTAGGGAAAAGGTGAATGTGGATCCGTCTTCGTTCTCTGCAACTGCAATGCCAAAGGACCTTGCCTCCAGTACGGAGACGCAAAAACCGAGTCTGGATACTGAAGCGGGAAAACATCAAGCTGTTGTTGATGAGAATTGTGAAGATATACAAAGCCAAATGGACAGTGTCATAGGATCGCATAGAAGTAGGAGCTAGCCAAGGAATGCAAATTGAGATCACATAGCCAACCTGGAGATAACACCTGATGCAGGAATTATGGTTTTTGAGTTTGGAACGGGACCTGGCTCAACACACACGTACTTTTGGTCATTGCTCTTTTCGAATCTGCAGGAAGAAATGATCTTGTTCCTTATGGTGGAGGTAATTTTGCATGGTAATATGCTGTGGGGGTTAACCTTGGAATGCTGTGGCATTATAGTTGATATTTGCTTTGGATGTCAATACAAAAATTCATTGTATTTTCATAATGAATTAACAAAACCAAATTTCTAGGTCATAATCCAACTAAGCACCAGTGATACCAGAGGTGATACATGTTTGATTCGAAGAAACTGTAACAATTTTGTAGGTGCAGTAGAATGCTTAAAGGTACTGCTCTATGTCTTTTGTTTTTGATTGGTTGATCAGTTTTACTCGCATATTTGCATTCTTTAGTCTTGTTCTCTTTAGCTTTTTGGTTGTGTGCTTCCAAGCTCGTGCCAAGATTGCTGTTTATATTTGTATCATGTGTTTGTTTATTTGTTTGAGTGTTCTTGAAGTGAACTCAATTTTTAATTTGGACTCGTACTGCGTATAAGGTATCACTATTATCTACATTAACATAAGAATGGTAGCAGCACCATGAGATGGTCTGTTGACACCTTGATTCTAAGGGCAAATTCTAGTACACCAGCACCATGAGATGGTCCTTTGACAACTTGATTTTAAGGGCAAATTTCAATACACAAGGCTCCTCACTTTATAAAGATTAGAAGAAGGCCAACAATTATACGCAACCTTTCCTTTGTATTTTATAAAAAGGTTGTTTCTATTATTAGAATTCGTAACCTTTTAGTGACAAAAGAATAACCTTATTAATTACTTTAAGCTCGCCCTCTAAGTTATAAAAGACTTTCCCTAAGAGTTTATGAATTGATCATCTAGTCTATAGTGATGGTAACATGCACTTAAACTTATATATACTTCCCTCTAAAGATTATTAAAAGAGGAGAGAAGTACATGATAAATAGGAGCATAGCTCCTAATTAACACTCCACATTAAAAATCATTGTCAAATAACAAATGGGAAAGAACAAAAACACCCAAAATTACCAAGGATATTAAATTAAATGCTCTGGTCGAACATGTAAGCAAGGCCCAATTTCCATTTGAGAAGCATTTGTTCCAACTCCATGGAAGTAAAGTATTTCATTAGTTTAGAATATTGGGTTTAAGTTACATAGCATCATTGTGTTGGAAAATTGAAACATTATCATATTATGCATACATTAAAACTAATAATTTTTTAAAAGTTGAGATTTCTTTAATTTTATAACATAATTAATCACTATATACATATATTGTACTTTATTGTAATATAATTAATCATAATCGTATAAGTGTCCAATATTTAATAGTATTCACAAGAAAAAAGTTGAGAGAATTCTACAAGCAGTACAGAGAGTTGTAAGCCAAGAGTATTATGATTGATCTAATTTGCAAGTGTACAATATCGACTATATAAAGTTCTAAAACTAGAGTATTCCAAGTTATTGATCCCTAGAGGATTATAAATAATAACCTTATTAATCCAAGCAAAAGAATGAAATTGAATTAAACAAATTTTATAAATGTACTAAATTGCTAGACCAATTAAGACTATAAGAATAAATATAACAAAAATCAATATAAGCAATCGTTAGGGCCTTAAGATTTACTTAGGAAGAATTTCAATCATCAGGTAAGATTACATATCACTATTGAAATAACAATTAACCTAAGGTATTTATATACTCTCTTGAGGCATATAACAATATGTAGTTAATGAATTACCACCTCTCGCATATATAATTAATCTTAATCAAACTCATTTGAAATAGTTAATCTATTAGTAATTACAATAGTCAATGATATATCTTCCTCTAGATCTAGAATGTTTATTATCCTAATGCATATATTATACTTCTCCTTTAAATCCTTTTATATATTTTCTAAGACTAAAAATAGGATGGCCATCTATAAACTAAAGAATCATGATCAAAAATAATAAATATAAACCAAGTAATAGCTAATCATGGATTAACAATTGAAATATCCAACTTAAACTACAACGTTAACCTTAACTAGCGATTTAGTTCATGCTAGAAATAAGGAAACAAAGCACAAGAACTTGAAATCTTGATGTTCTTTATTGAATTTTATTGAAATTTTGAATTTTTTGCAAGGTTCTCTCTTAATCATCCCAAGATACTTTAATTCAGCTCCTTATTTCTCTTCCTTTGACTCTTGAACCTATTTTTTCTTTTATAGCATAAATTCTATTTTTTGTAAATTTTAATGTCAACATGGGTCTAACATGAGTTTGTTTACTTCAACATGTTTAGTGTCTCACCCTAAATTTTTTTATAAGAATTACCGTTAACACAGGTCCACAACACAATATCATGTTTAAATAGTCTTGGGTTAATAGCTCCTCTATCACACATTTAAGGGCCTGTCTTAGGGATATGGATTTTAAAGGCATGAACATGGGGTCTGTATAGATGAAATGTTAGAGAATATAGGTCCCTATTTTCGGAGTGATTGATCAAGTGAAACTCTTCAAGGAAGCAAAAATGTTCTAGGGTGGAATGTGGGTTGAACACAATACCATGTTGTAGTCATGTTACTACACACCCATATTGGTGTTGTGTTCCTTTAAATACATTTTGAAAATGCCCCAGCTTGGCTTTAACTTACCTAAATTCATTCCTTCTTCATTAAAGAGCTAGAATAAAAGCTAAGAAAAAATAAACCATATTAAGTATTAAATCAAATAGAAATTGTTCAATCATAAGCAAAACACTCTCAAATTAATCCTAAAAATGTAGTGTAATTAACACTTATTAAATTATCCCACACGTAAATGTTTGTTTATACTTAGGCAAATCAATCTCATTACTCTTAAGTTAAATAGGTGGCAACTTCAGGAAAAAAAAATCAACAAATCATTCACACTAATCCAAATTCTATAATATTTATTTAATTACAAAGTTCATCAAATTATTAGGCATTTAGTTACTTACGTTAAGTCGTAAATCATTTCAATTCTCTCCATTATCTTTTAAGCTTTAACTCAACCAAAAAAATTCAACCTAATAATAAACATAAGAAAGATACTTCAAATTTCAAATTTTTATACCCCTTATTGAAAGAAAAGAAAAACAACAACTTAAAATTAATATAAGGCATTTAGAAACTGATTTGAAAATATCTAACCTTTTAACATAAACGTAAACACCTTGTCATTAATACTCTTGATTGGTCACTTAGGTAACCATTTTAGATGGCTACTAGTACAATACTATTCTTTAACTTCAACCTTTTGACTTGGTTTGAAGCTAGCAAAATGAATTTATTTAATGCTCACTTATTCATAAAACAAGTTTTTTTTTTGTTCTTTTCTTACCTTTTTCTATAGAGGATAATGAAAATAGTTGAAAATATTTCAATTCTAACTAAATTATATGTATAAATTATGCAGAAAGTATCATACCGCAAAATCAAGCATCCATTTTCAAAGTTAATGAAGCAAATTAAGATTGGCTTAATGATACTTATAATTACATACCTAAACAAATCAAATCACAATAATAATAAAACTTATACTAAATCCTCTTAATTAATATTCTTGCAAAGTTAAAAATTTTAGAAATTATTCCCTATTAAGATAATTTTAACAAAGTTGATAAGCATAATAGTTAATTCCCTCTTCAAATCTTAAGTTGTATATTTTCCTTAATGTATTTATATGCAAGAACAATGAAATCAAAGGAAATATTATAAAGGAGTAAAGGATAACTGATACTCTCCTAATAAGAAAAGAATCTTTAAGCTTGTCCATTATCATCAATATTGGTTTAAGATTGGAGAAATATAATCTCTACTTTAGTGCGTAGGGATATTCTATAACTTATGGCAAAATTTTCTACATAACCTATAAAATTTTATCAATTCTTAACCCTAATAAGATAATTATGATACCCTCGACACGCTTCCCCTCTCCCCGACATCTCCTCATAGCTTTTAACTGTTAATATCATGGTCTCCTTTTGCTTCTTTTCATTCTTAGTGCATCTGGCTTTTTGGTCCTTACTTTTTGTCCTTTCCTTTATATTCTTTTACACTTTTTTCTTATAGTCTTTAAGTTTTTTCTCTACTATTTACCTCAACCTTGTACACTGTCATGATTGTACTGCTTATTGGTCCCCTTTCCTTTACGATATCTTTCCTTCTTCTTTAACTTTTATATAACTTCATTCTTTATGCCAGATATAGTCCATAAGCTCTTTTCTGGTTACTATTTTCTTGCCTTTGATTTTCTCTTTCCATTTATAGTAATGATATTTACTTAGTTCCTTCCCCTTAGTTTATCCTTTCCTTGTTTAAATGGTCCTATAGTTTGGTTCATCTAAATGTACAAGGCGAGTCTTCCTTATTTCCTCCTATAGTGTAAACCACTTTTCCACATACTCCATGGTCTGTATTAGCTTTAACTTCCCTTTCCATAAAAAAATTGGCTTCAAGTCCTTAATGATGCAGCTAATGTTTCATTCCTTTAATACTCCCCCTTCACTTATGACACTAAATGACCAGCTTATCATTTACCCTCCTTTGGACATTTTAAAGGAGGGTGTTACAAAATGGTTTAGCTCACTTGTCAATTTTCGCAAGGATAAATATGCATCTTTCCCTTTGGTTAATGCATAAGCGTAGAAGACATGGAATGACTTTTTGGCTTGGTTGAGGTTCTCATCACATAAAAGAGTCATTTCATCTTTAAATTCTCCACTGAAGTTGAGGCACAAAGGGTATAAGATAGTGGTTTATGGCACCTTTATGATCATCCTCTTTTTCTTAAAGACGTTAGCTTGGAACTCAAACATTTTACTTAAAAAGCAAGGATATATTGATTTGGATTAACCTCCATAATGTCTTATTGAAGTACTAGACAACAAATGAGTTGAGCAACATTATAAGCTTTATAAGGAAGCCTATTTCTATGGAAGAATCTGCTAACATTATGAAAAGATTAATCTATGCTAAATTATGCTTTTTCACTAAAAATAATCAAACTTTACCTATGGTGTCCACTGATGTGAATGGCATACAAGAGTAAGTTATTTAAGGATGTTATCCTAGTGAGATATGATTGGAGGTCCCAACCTCACCATTAAGGCAAAGAGTGGAAGCCTATTGATAAGTTTTTCAAAACTAGCGCTTATAATGAAATGACGATCATCAAACTAAGGAGGGAAGAAGCCAAAAAAGATCATGGAAATACGCTTCTAAACCTATCCCCGAAAAGTGCATTTATACCAAGAGGAATCTCCTTAGAACAAAATGGAGAAAGACCATAAGCAAAAGCAAGGAAACTATAAGGACATATTGAATCATAAGTAGGTAATGTGAAATTGATCAATCCAATCTACTTTTATACAGGGTATCATACAGGTAGAGTCTAACAATATGGACCAAGAGATAGATTTGGTAGGTGCTTTTAAGCTTAATTTGTTTCAAGTCTCTTTTATTTGGGCTTCTAATTTCACTTTTTAGACATATGATTTTATGGAGATTATTACAGGATATCTATGATACTACTCAACTCCCATAATTGTTAATGGGTGATTTTAACAACATTCTTCACCCTCATGAAGTAGATAGTATTGCATGCATTATAAAATTTATTAAGGATATATCTATTTACATTTTAGAAATAGAGGTGAATGATCTAAAATTTGAAGGAAAGTGCTTCATCTGGAGCAATAAACAACAATATCTATGGTTTATGAGAAAGAAACATGGCAATGTAATGGCTAATTCGAATTGGTTCTCAAGCTTTCCAAACAGTAAGGATAAATTTGGTAACCCTCAATTTTCTGACCACTCCCTAATTATGTAAGTAACTTGAATTATGGTATTGGGATAGTGATCCTAGTTTTCATGATTCTGTTCTAAAAGGTCTCAATATATCTATTTATAGTTCTCCTTCATTTATTTATAATAAGAAGCTCAAATGCATCAAGAAAGAACTCAAATATTTCAATCAAGCCAAATATGCTAATATCAATAAGGTTGTTATAGGTTCTAATAACAGTTTGATAGAATTCAACATCTCCTCTACTTAGATCCTACAAATAAAGAACTTCATAATGATGAGAAGAATGCTATAGATGAATATGTTAGAGTTCTAGAAGTCTAATTTTCCATTTTGAAGTAAAGATCTAGGGTACAATGGTTATAAGATAGAGATATTTTCATATATCCTTGCTTGCTAGAAGAAATCTAAATAAAATCTCCTCTTTACAAGTAAATGATGGGAAAGTGGTGTCATCACAAGAAGACCTGATTACTATTGCTATATATTACTTTTCCAAAGCTCTTGAAACTGTTGATTATAGAAGTCCCTCAAAATCCATATTGAATTCATTTATTTCTAATAAAATATCTAGTGATTATGCAACCTATGTAGAAGCTCCATTTATGCTAACAGATATTGAGAATGCATTGCTTAGTTTAAAACCTAATAAAGCACTTATACTTGATGGCCTCAATGGACTATTCTATTATAAATCTTGGTATTAGATGAAGGATATAATTACAAATGCATTTTTGAGTTTCTTTAATCGAGGTCACTCATTGAGAGAATATAATAAGACCTTTGTTAGCCTCATTCCCAAAATCCAAATCCCATATCACTAGGGCACTTTATGCCTATCTTATACTACAATTTCATCTATAAAGTGATTTTTATGGTCTTTGCCACAAGATTGAAGAATGAAATCAAACTATTTATTAATGAGGCTCATGTAGCTTACATTTAAGGGAGAGATATCGGTGATAGCATTCTGTTGGCTCAAGAATTTTTCAAGAATTATAAAAGGAGAAATTATCCTAGGATTGTGATATCAAGGTGGATTTTTTAATGCCTTTGATTTTATTGATAAATCGTTTCTTATTCATACCTTAAAGGGTTCTAGATTTCCAGCAAGTTATGTTAGTTAGATACATCAATTTAGATTTACTATATCTTATTGCATTTTGATAAATAGCTCTCCCACCCAACTATTCAAAGGTGTCAAGGGCATTAGGTAAATGGATCCTTTATCCATAAATCTCTTCACCTTTATTGTGGAAGTTTTTTCTAGAATAATAAGTAAATACATAAGTTAAAAACAAAGTTCAAGTTTCAAAATAAACGCATGAATTTTGGTATTCACAACTTAGCCTTTGCTGACAACTCTTAATTTTAGCTAGTTCTAACTCACACTCTATTAAGGCACTATCCAATAACTTGGAAACATTTAAAATTATCTTAGGTTTTTATATGAGCAAGGAGAAAAGTTGTTTATTTTTTCCTCATCTACTACTCATCTATTAAACTAGCTCTCTTCCCTTACTAGTTTAAGAGGAAAGGATCTCTTACTTATTTTAGTAACTTTGTCTCACATAAAAAGCCTTTTTTTATTTAAATTTGTTCCTTTAATTACCAAGGTGAAGAGAAGAATAGATAATTGGTACAAAAAATCATTATTATTTGCAGGAAGATTTTAGTAAGAGCATTTATTGAACTAATCACATTACCTTTCCACCTTCTTTAATCAAGACCATAAAAATGATTATGGTCAAGAAATTCTAACTCCTCCCACATGGACAAAGTAGTATGGAAAACAATCACTACAAGAAAATTAAAGATTACTGACAGAAAATTAACAACGGAAATTATTCTGTAGCAATTAAGCGATGGAACCTCAACTTTGTCGGTAAGCTTGTCAAGAAAAATGACATTTACTGACATAAAAATAATCTGTCCGTAAATGTGGAGGCAATTTTATCGTTAAACTTTGTTGACAGAATTTCGCAGTGGGATAGCAAAATTTAGTAGGAAAATATTCTACAATGTTTAGCGAGAGAAATGAGTGACAACGTTTATCGACGGATTATTTTGTCATTGGTGAATTACCGACAGAGTTATCATTACATTGATAAAATCAAATGACGTCAGCAATGTTTTTAAATTTATGGTAAGACGATGTCATTTGATAATTAATAAAAACCTAACACCTGAAGCCCCCCTATCGTCTCCTCTAGTTTTTCGGTGGCTTTCATTTTCTCCTCCATACATCTTCTTCCATTCTTCCATTGCTTCCATTGTGCTAGGATTTTTGTGTAGAGGTTGGTTGTCCATTTTCTACTTTTGCATTGTTTTTTGTGTTTGTAATATTTGTATGTGAACAGTTATATTAGATATGTTGATTTTAAAGTGGATTGAGTTGCGAGGGATGTTTATTTAGGTTGTTAATAAGTCATTGTTTGTTGTTTTGTGGTTGTGTTGGTGAATAATGCATCAGAATTAGTAGTTTTGGAAACAAAGTAGTGTTGTTTTTCAATAGCATACCAAGTGCTCGATGAAAGTTCTATAAGAGGATGATAGACATGACTTGTAATTTGAAATGTTTATAATAATTTTAAAATGATATATACGTTATGTGCCATTGTATATAATGATTATTAATAGGATTTCATACCTGTATATTAAGAAACTTTTTATATATTTTTCTATCATATTGGAGCTTATTCTAAGAGCTTTTTCACCTGTTTTGAATCATCTAACAATTTTCCCTCTTATAAAAGTTTTTTTAATGGATATGTCTAATATGTTTCATTTTCCTTAGTAATACCTACTTGATTTATTTGAGTTGGCATTAGTTTTGTCAATTTCTCGTAAAAATGTTCCTTTTGACACAATACGGCTATTACTCCTAATTTGGGTACTAAATAGTTAGCTTGAAATTTCTTTTATTCAAGGTGACTCAATAATTGTGTGTGTGTGTGTGTTCTTTTATCTACACAAACTTCTATTTATACTTCTCCTGCTTAACTTTTTTTTACCATGTGATTAGTCTATACTTATTGTTATGGACTTGTTTGGAGTACTAATGAAGCATGCTATTTAAACTGTAAGTCATAATATAAATTCCATTACATTATGCCTAACATAACAAAATATCGGTTAGAGCTTATAGGCATATTTCTTATGGCAAGTTTTGGTTTATTTTAGTATGGAATACAATGTTAAAGTTTTGTAATTATTATACATTGTTATTGAGTTGAATTATAGAGATCTGATAACACTTTGAGTATGTATGCCTATTGATGAATAAAACAACTATGGAATTTACATGTGTTATGTGTTAGAATTCTGGTATAGGAATGACATCCTGGATCATTTTTTACAGTTGGTTCATATTTATATGTCATATGCACTTTATAACATGCAATAAATTATTGATAACATATATGACCTATAATGGAAGAAGTTGACCAAGATTCGGAAGCACTTATGTAATCGTGTGATGTGAAGTGAATTTAATTACTTACACCATCTATGTCTATCTTTTATAACAAAAAATTTAGATAAAATCATACTAATGAACTTATGAATTATCAATTTCATATTTTAGGAAATGATTTTTCTCTTGTAGATATGATTGGTAATTATGTTAGTAAAAATAATGTATCAATTGCATGTTATATAAAGTTATATAATTTGAAGCAATGAATATAATTGGGATTCATAAAGTTATATAATTTGACTCATCACATTCAACCACGTCTCATCATTCATAATTTCTATCTTTCTTTTCCATAACATCTCACTTATGTATATATATATACAATCTATTCAAGAAGCAATAAATGCAACACTTATGATGCAATTGAAGTCATTAAACTGCCTTGATTCAAAGAAAACATTAATGGCTTATATACTCTATTATAAACATGTACCCACCTTGATTCCCTTGCTTAAAGACTTGCTCAAAATGCCTCTTCTCTTGCTCCTCTTGCCATTCTTGATTTCCGTCATCAATGGCAAAATCCCATTCAATGGGAATCCAATTGAAAATCCCACCATGCAAAATCACTAAATTCAATTCTAGAATACTTAAACCCATGCATTTTATAAACTTCATGAACTAAAATCCTTCCAAAAATCCAAAAGATTCAAAATGATCTTACCTTATTTTTTCACCAAATGAAGAGATCTTTAGCTCAAATGAAAGCTCTTCTCTTCCTCTACCTTTTTTCCTACTTGAACAACTTTAAAATTTCTCTTGAAGGCTAAGAAAAATTGAAACCTAGCCTATTTTCTCTTCTTTCTCTCTTCTCCACCCAAACTCTCTCCTTTCTCTCTTGTATTTTTGTTCTTCTCTCTAAATTCACGTTTTTCTCTCCTTAAAATGCAAGACACTTTTTTCTTCTTCCTTTTATGCCCTTAATGAGTCTAAATTGTCCATTTTGCCCTTTCTTATAAGCTTATGGTCTTATACCCTTAAGTGATCTTCTAAAAATACCCTTGAATACTTTAATTTCCTTAACACTTTAATTCAATTTTCACACATATAATCCACAATTTCATATATAATCACATTTATAAATCAATTATACCTGAAAATTGTTAATGAATGCATATTCAGTCATTTTGGTGTGTGCAAAAATTCAAATTCATGTGCGTATATACTAACATTATGCATGAGCGTGAAATGTATTTTCTTAATCTCTTTTTGAGCTCACATGTACCAAATTTTAGGGTTCTATCCCTTAGTATGAGGATGTTACATACTGAGATGTGCTTAATTGATTGTATATTTGTTGGGTCCGTGTTTTGCGTACCGGGGTGAACTGAGCCCCGCATACCCCAAGTTTGCACGCGACCATAACTTTTAAAGATATTGTCCTCTTTGGTACTCGAACTTGAGACCTCAAGGTTTTGTTATATTTAAATGCACGTCTCTTACCATTGAGAGCTCAATAATGTTGGGTCCGTGTTTTGCATACTGGGACGAACTGGGTCCTGCATACCTCAAGTTTGCACACGACCACAACTTTCAAAGGTATTGTCCTCTTTGATACTCGAACTCGAGACCTCAAGGTTTTGTTGCATTGCATTAAATGCAACAAAACCTTGAGGTCTTGAGGTCGAGTACCAAAGAGATTAATGCAACAAAACCTTGAGGTCTCGAGTTCGAGTACAAAAGAGGACAATACCTTTGAAAGTTTTGGTCGCGTGCAAACTTGAGGTATGCGGGGCCCAGTTCGTCCCAGTATGCAAAACACGGACCCAACAATATTTATTCTGTCATACTTAGTAATTAATGATATAAAATGTTTAAGAAACTCATTTTGGTTCATATTTAGTTTTAGGTATAATTTGGAAGCATAAGAGCTAAAGTGAGTTAAAAGCATATTCTTTTAGCTATCCTCTTGATGGTCAAACTCAATTATCTTTGTGGAATAAGAAGGAGTAAGATTAGGATCATGATTGGATAAGAAATTGCAAGAAGAACGTCAATTCAAACTAACTTGGGAGATATATGGTCATGTATATACTTACATGGCCATATAAGTTCACGAATTGGGCATATTTTATGGCATACGTGTATCTAATCGGGTCTACCTAGATCCCTAATTTTTAATATAAAATGACATTTGAATAGAAAAACATATCATGAATCATTTTGGGACAGAAATGAGGGGCAAAGCATGCATATTTTGGAGAACTATGGAGGGCTAAGCTTCCCCAACCCAGTACGGAGGTGAAATCGATACTGAAGAACACATTTGAGCATATTTACATTGTGTTTGTTGTTCTTTCTCACTCTAGGGATTGTTTAGGTTATCTTGCTTAATTTATTTGGGTATTCATGTATATATGATCGTTATTCTCTTTATCGTTAGATTGTTTATGTATGAACCTATTACTAGAATTGTTAATAAAAATACGTAATCGTTGTGTTTGGATTCATTTGTGGCAACTAATGACATTGAATCATTAGAGATAATGTAACATAGGTTAAATGACCAGAGTTTGTGTGGTTAGATTGGTCTGTTTTCCTTATTCATAGTGCGACTGCCCAACTAAATCTAAAGAACTTGTTTTAGGTTGTCCGATAACTAAGTTTAATTAAATAGATTAGTTTAATTAAACACGACCTAAGAGAAATTCAAGATTAACAGAGCTTGTCCTTAATCTACGATCAATAGTTGCTATAAGAGATATAAGAATAACAAAACAATGAAGTATGTTTATTTGTGTGTAGGTCAAGATTGAACCGAAGACGAGATCCCTAATGCATTCATCATTTTTATCACTTTATGATTGTTTGCTTTAACTTGCATTAGTTTAATTTAATTTAATTTTGTTATTCGAAAACTGACAAAACCCCTCAAATATCCTAAACACCAATTCGATTCATTACAAAAGCTTTACACATACTCTCTGTAGGATCGACCTAGACTTATCACTAGCTATAATTTTAAGTTTGGTTATTTTGTGTAATATTAAGATATGCTACCAATTTTAAGGCTATTGTCGGGGAGGGTGATGCTTTAGTTTTTGTTCTTGATTTTAATTAATGTTTTGTATATATTTGTTTATGATTATTTTTTACATTTATTTCTTGATCTTTTCACGTTTGTTTGTCTTTATGTATAAAAAGACACAGTGAAAGAAGTATGTCAACGTTGGAGATTATCAATCCTCTTGGTGGAAAATTTTCCTATAACCTATATTCTCAATCCTAGAACCAAGTTTGAAGCGATCATACAAATTTTAGTTTTGAGAGAAATAGCCAATAAGACTACTTTCTAGATGAGCTGTAGGATGTACAACAACTTCCATACGAATCACAAGCCTCTAATTACAACTCAGGTACATTTCTGGAAGACTTAGTTAATACTATTACTTTGCATTTTTTGCAGGATGTAAGATAATTTTCGCAAGATACAAGGTCTAGCGTCCAAAATTTGAGAAGTTAACAAAACTCAGATAAATATCTGAAAGACTTAGTCAAGGTTACTGCTGCTAACACTCTGCAATTTTAGCATGATGTAAAACGATTCTAGCAAGATGTAGTGTTTCGAAATCAATATGTGTAACAAGCTTAATGGATGTGGATTACGTTCTACCAATATAAATGTGAATTATTTTTTATTCAAAATATCATAAATTAACGTTTTATCCTTTTTTGGTTTCAGGTCAAGCGGAGAATTGAAATATCACTGGCATTAGCTGGGCCATTTCGGTTTCGAGGCGAGTGGATACAAAGCCCAAATTTTGAAATATCGAAACTCAAAAAGGTTCAACGCTAGGGTTTTATTACATTTTCTATCGAACACCATGCTATAAATGCTCATCCAAGCTCAACGCCATCTTCTGATTTCTGCGAACTCTCCTTTTTCTCCATCTCTCGGTAATCTTCATTTCACGTTCCATTTTTTTCGAAAGATTCGCTGTTAGCAATAACTTTAATAAGATTAGTACTAGTGGTTGATGTTGTTTTCTTTATGTTATGGCCGGAAACTAATGATTAGAGTTTTAGATCTACAAGCTTTTGGTGTCTCTAATGATGATTAACCTAAAAACTTTCGTTCTTCTGAAAAATTTCCATGTGGAGTTCTTCTTGGAGACCTGAACTGAAGAGACATCCTTTCTTTTGTTATCTTTTCTTTGAAGGGCCCTCTGGTTGCTCATTTTTGTGATTGCATTTCTATTTTGGATACAGATATTCTTTTTCTTTTGGCTGGTCTCTTGCTTTTCTTTCCCTTCTGCTTATTTTTAGTTGGGCGTTATGTAAGTTAGGGTTTGTTAAAGGCATTCTACATATTGTATTTTTGAGGGATAAATTTATGCCTCTGGTGATGATTAAATAAAAACTTTCGTTCTTCCGAGATGCACCCTGCGGAAAACATTTTGGAGACCTGAACTGAAGAGGCTTGACTTTATCTTATTTTTAAACTTATGTGGATTTATTTTTTCTTTGTACCCATAAACTTCGAAAGAAGTTTCTACTGAATTTGATGCATAACAACTGTTTCTGATCCTTGAAGTAACTTTCCCACAGTCAAATGATGCTTATTTGTTATATTTTTTGGCTAATAATTTATACTAGCGACTTCCCCATTGAAGTTTGCGACTTGTGATATGCAACTACCAAACATCTCTATTTTCTAAATTCTCAGAGTTCGTGTAACATTTTTATTTTGAGCCCTTGAATTTATTTAAAGGATATTGCACATCCATTTGACATTCAACTTTAGATCTAAAAGATTGCTTAACCTGTAAATATGTAATTTCACGGTTTCCGACAGCTTTTCCTCACAGTGAAGATCGTGTTTGTGGTGAAGATATGTAGTTTCAAATATGTTGAGCACATTTCTTGATGAGTCAGTATCCTTAACATTCTTAGCAAAGCTTTTATCTGCATATCATTGAAGATCTTGTTTGCATTAAATTCTCTATTAATGAGTGTGATAGAAACTTTTGTTCTCCTGAGCTCGTTAATGCTGAAAGATTTGGAGACATTAGCGGAAGAGTTTCATATAAGATCTTTTTTTGTTTTTGTTTTTAATTATGCATAAAATTTAATTTGTTAGTGAGGTAATGACGCACTTTCTATATTTAAGTTGAAAAGCTTAAAATGATGATTAATTTTACTTTGCTTTGGTAGCATTCATTACCAGTACGAACTTTAATTGCATTTGATTTTTTATTATCCCTTGAATCATGGCATTGTTACTGTTTCTTTCAAATAATTTCATATGAACATTTAACAAACAAGTTGTTCCACAATATTATTGTGTATTGGGCTCTTCATATTGTGTTCTTTATGATTTGTGTTTTTACTGATATTTTGAATGCGGAAATGTTTGTGCTTACATCCTTTTATTTATTCGTGTATTTTGATACTTTTGTAATCATCCATTGTGCTGCTTTCAGGGTGAGCCATTTTCTGAGGAAAAATAGTGTGACTCAGACATTTATGCAAGATGAGGTGCTGATTTTCTGTTTTTCGTTTCTTTTCAATAAACAAATTTCTATTTGTTATCCTAATGATACCTGTATGTGGTGATAAATCTTCTGTGTTTTAACTTGTTTCCTTTTTCTATGTCGATGTCACTTCTTTTTCAACAGCCGACCAATGGAGGAAGACGTAAGTTATACTGCCTTGTGTCTCATCATTATCATCACTGGCATCAATGACTTGTTTTTATTAACTGCATGTTTTAGATGTTTTCAAAGGTGATACTTTAGTCTTTGTCAATAGATGCTGGGCAAAACCATTGATGCTTTTGTCTTTATTGTTGATGGTAAACTTGTACTAATTGCAGCAAAATAGCAAAAAGGAAGAAGAAGAATTTAATACAGGGCCCCTTTCTGTACTCATGATGAGTGTCAAAAACAATACTCAGGTAATGTTGTGATTTGATGGTTGTATATTCGCTCACTACCTGTTACGCCATGTTAGGAGATTTCTTTGTGAAGGTTTATCTTGGCTACTCACCACAATTATATGCCTGGATACTGTAGGTGCTAATTAATTGTCGAAACAACAAAAAGCTTCTTGGTCGTGTGAGAGCTTTTGATCGACACTGCAACATGGTTCTTGAGAACGTTAGGGAGATGTGGACTGAGGTTCGTTAGTACTACATTTTTGTTAGTTCTTCAATATGCATCTAAGTGATGTGTTTTTTCATCGAATTAATAGGATTGTGCGATATTCTTCTGCACAGGTACCAAAAACAGGTAAAGGCAAGAAAAAGGCTCAGCCAGTTAACAAAGATAGGTTTATTAGCAAGATGTTCCTCCGTGGAGATTCAGTGATTATAGTTCTGAGGAACCCGAAGTGAGCTAGATCAGCCTAGAAGCAAATCTCCGTTATATGAGAAGTTAGGATTTGTACGTGGACCTTGTGGTGTAGATTGTATCTTCGTGGTGTTGAGACGTTTGAGCCAAATTTGTCGATTTGGTTGAGCTAATCATAGGTTCTAATTATGATTAATGTTTGCTGAAGATAAAAAAATGTATAAAACTAGTTTTCAGGCTTTGAGGCATTACTTGGGCTCATGGGTAATTTGGAGTTAGGTCGGTGCGTAATTATGAAGTGCTTTTTGTATGAAATACATGTAAAGACCAGTGGCTTATTTTGGATTAAATAGTGAGCGCTTAAATAATTTGTACTAAAATTGGAGTTATTTAGGGTGGAGTATCGTTGGATTTTGCAATGATATAAAAACCGAATCGGACCGGCAGGTCCAATCAGAAATAGTCTGAACCGGCCATATGTTCGGTTCGGTTAGAGTAAATAACCTTTGAATATAAAAATCGGCCGGTTTGTCAAATAACCGGCCGGTTTTCATACGAACCGGTTATTTGATAATCGGAATAAAACCATCGTCTTCTCTCTTCTCTCTTCTCATGCACTGCTTCTCGTTTTTTTTTTTTGTAAAATACTGCTTCACATTTCTCTCCTCTTTTCTTAGATGCCTCCATCGCTCCCATATCAGCTCTCTTTTTTCTATCTTCTCTAGATTTGGCCGGCATCGACCTCAACCGCGGTGATATTGCCGGGTACTTGTCGGAGGAGCTTGGGTTGCTTTCAGATCTGGCCGGCATCGACCTCAACCATGGTGATGTAGAAGGAGGAGAAGAAAAAGAGATTGAGGAGGATGGGAAGTAGAACCGACGTCATAACAGGAGAAGATTCCGGCGGCCGGGGAGAGATAGGAGGAAGTGACTGGATCGGATACGAAGCCACAATATTTTAGGTACTGTGAAGAAAAAAACAAGATTCTTCAAATTCCAAC
>JANZLX010000006.1:34065267-34077196 GCA_025531955.1 Erythroxylum orinocense | reverse complement strand
CACCTTTATCGTGGGATACTCATCGGAGCGACCTTCGGGTTTCCCGATGTGTACCTTACGATGAGGGGGCGCTACATTCGTCGAGTAGAAAAGGAGTCCACAACAGATAAACCGGAGAGAAGAAAACTGAAAAGGAGACACAGGAAGAAGGAAGAAGGGAGAAGAAAATGTAGAGGGGAGGGGGGGGGAGATGTCGGGTGAGCTGATATTTAAAAAGAATTTACCGACGGAAATTTCCGTAAGTAAATTTAAAATTTTTATATTCCGCCAATAATTCTCGCCTTTTTACCGACGGAATGAAAATTTCCCTCCAAATTTAGCGACGGTATTCTTTCCGTCAGTAATTGTTCGTCGCTAACTTGTAGTTATTACCGACGACTCTATTTTTCCGTCGCTAATGTCCGTCGCAATTTTTACCGTGACGAATTCCCTCCAAATTTAGCGACGATTATTAGTACTGTCGCTAAATTAATCATTTTAGCGACGGAACTATACTTTCTATTGCAAATTTTCAACGGTATATTTTCCGTCGCTAAATTTCCGTTGCTAATCCACATTTTTCTTGTAGTGATTGATTAAAAATTTTTGTCTTTACTAATCGAAAATTTTAAAGTTTTATTAAAGAATGAGACTAGTAAATGAAAATTAATTGGTTTATTTTGGTTCATAAAAACTGATTAATTTATAAAAACTTACCGATTAATTAATAAATTGATTAGCTTTTAACAACAAAAATTATTAACCTAAATCAAACCAAAAAATTAAAAACCAAATTAAAAAGTTAGTCAATTCAAGATTTCCACTTTTAAACTAATCAAACCGATTTGAATTTTTAAAACATTACAAAATACAAATAATATTGTTTAACTCCGGTAAAAAAAAGTGTACCATCGTATGTACACTTTTTAAAATTTATATTTCATAAAAATATAGTTAAATATATATTTAATATTAAAAAAAGTCAATGAAATCCTTTTTTTTTTAAACATTCCTACACAAAAATGACCATTGTGTGGTATATATCTATATATGCATACCTTCATGGATTTATAAATATTCACATGCCAAGTTCATGGATTTCTACGTTGCATATTTTGTAATTAAAATAAGTTAGTTGAAAGATTATGGCCAAAGCATGTTTTGAATGATCAAATCTTGTAAATTCAAAGGGAGACTCTTTGATCATCACAATTCTTCTCAAAGTTTATAGGTAAGTCAATAAGTTGTTGGAAAACCAACGAGTCTGAGTCCCAAATTTTGGGGTAGTAAGGGACTAAGACTCTTTCGTCCCAAATTATGGGGTAGGAAGATACTAAGTCACAAATGCAAGTCAAAGTACCTTTGGTCCCAAATTATGGGGTAGGAAGAGACTAAGTCACAAATGCAAGTCAAAGCACCAAAGAATGGGTTAGTTTATCAACTTGCAAGACTTCCAAAGTTTTTATTAAAAATCAAGACTTTTGATTATCTTAGAAATATTATGTATAAAAAGTGACAGAATCTTAATATGTGAAAAATGATCACAACCCATTAGAATGCTAATTAATCTCCTTAACTTAAATGTTTTTTTTCTTTTTTAATTTATTGACATTAAAAATAATGATTTTTTTATATATAAATCAAGTATTATAAATAATTTGTTTGATCATGATGAGATCAAATTAATTCGTAATTATAAGCTCTAATGTGTTTTAACTCTTAATTGACGTATTGCTCAATTAATTTATTAAAGAGATAATAAATTCAAAAATATTTAAAACTCATACAACTCGAAACTAAAACGTTATTTTTACTGATACGGTTAATAAATAAACATTCCCATGACATTTAGTAACCACGTTATATCATAAAAATAATATTTTGATTTGATTTGTACAAATTTTAAAAGACTAGTAACTAAATTGAAAACTTTTAAAAGTTGAATACTAAATTAAAAATATTTAAAATTTAAGTACTACTTAATTTATTATCTTTTTTTAGAATTAAAACGATAAGTTTGCAACAAGTTGAATGTCACGAAATTAACGTGTCAACAAGCCGCCTGGTCCTTAGCTAAAATGTTAGGCACGCCAAAAAGAAAACTTCCAAGGCCTTCCCTATCAAAGATAGCCATTGGTCAAAACTTGCTCCAACGTAGAAAGAACCATGAAAAGGATAGCTTAACCTTTTTTTCTTCTTTATGGTTTAGTTTGGTCTTTGATATGATTCAAATCCTTGTATAGAGTGAACAATTATTTGCAAGTAACAAGCCAATCCTCCAACCTAAACCCACAAACCGACCACCTCTTCGACCACAACATGTAACCTCGTCTTCGACTGTATTGTGCTAGAGGGTAGTGCCCTCTTGTTCTATCTAGACATGATCACCTTATCCAATTGGTTCTTCAATCATCCTTGAAGCTGTTGTCTCTTTATCTTTGAGTATAATCGAAAGCAACTCTTACCTGAAAATCTTAAAGAAGGATTTTGGTAAGAAACATAGAAGATAAAAGCTTTAGAATACAAGAAACCATGGATGCTCATCATATTTTACGTAAGAACTACGTCACGATCGAACCATTCGAATATATTAACGTGTTGCTTCTATCTTATATACTTCCAAGGTTTTTTGAATTTATTTAAATATGTCAAATCAATTGTTCCCCTCTTTAAAAAATTATAATTCCTAAAAGCTACAAACATATCGTGTTTGAATAGAACTATATACAAGTTGCTCCATGTGTATAAACAGCTCCAATTTGAACCATAAACGGGCCGGCTACCTTCTTTTTCATGTCATACTCGTTGTATTTTGAGTACATATTACACAAATTATTAGGTATGTATGTAGGTAATTACTTGTAAATAATATTATTTGCTTAAAATTAAGTCATATATTATTCAAATAATTCTTATAGACTTTAATGTATTTTTTGGATTATTATATAAATTGCATAACTCTTTGAAAGATTAAAAAAAACGTGCTTTTTAATCACATGATTTTATCACAATAATTAAAAAAATTAACCGATTTGGTCAGTTAAATTATAAAAATTTTGAACCGTTCAATTTTTCAATTCGATTCAACTTTTCAGTCAAGTTTTTAATTTTTAGGTTCGATTTACTATAATAAAAAGTTAGACAATTTATTAATTAATTGGTCAATTTTTATTAATCAATTGAATTTTTTAAACTTTAAAATTTTTGTTTTACCAGTTAACTTTCGGTTTGGTTTTTAAAACATTAATTTTATGCACTCCACTTAGTTTTATTTAGGTCTTGTATTAATGTAAGTAAGCGACTTTAGGTGGGCATTCATGATCATAATTACTAAATTAGTTATAAATTAAATACATAATTAATTTTCTTTTTTCACTAGTCAACAATTTCCCCTAATGTCAAACCCCTACATAAAATTATAATCATTTAGACTTTCATGATCATAATTGCTAAATTAGTTATAAATTAAATACATAATTAATTTTCTTTTTCACTAATCAACAATTTCCCCTAATGTCAAACCCCTACATAAAATTATAATCATTTAGACTTTATAGTCTCTTCCAAACTTATAAACAGACCTAACCAAAAACACTGTTAAGAAGACAATTTCTAACTGTCCAACGATCAAGTCCTCTTCAGTAATTTGACAAACTAGAAGATGGTGGCTGGTACGTGTGTGTATATATAAATACACACACCTTCCTAGTTCCTATACCGTAAGACTCCTCAGAATCTTTCAAACCCCATCTTTCTTTTCTCTCTCAAGCTCATGACTCCCTCTTCTTCCTTCAACAAAAACATGCGAATCCACGCCACGATAGCAGATGCTGCCTCATGGTACTGTGCCATCGTCCTGTTAGGTCTAATCCTATTCGGGTCGATCAGAGGGAGCACTTCTTCTTCTTCTTCTTCTTCTTCTTTTGCACATGAGTACTCTGTAAAAGGAAGTCAGCTTTTGGACACGCCATGCGAGGAGATATATGTTGTCCGAGAAGGAGAGACCTTGCACACCATCAGCGACAAGTGTGGAGACCCATACATCGTGGAACAGAACCCGCATATACATGATCCCGACGATGTCTTCCCTGGACTTGTCATCAAAATCACTCCTAAACCTAGGAAGTTATTGCGATAGATGAATATCGATGACCCAAGATGAATCATCAGAGCGTTTTCTGAGCTTCAACAGAGAAATTCTCACCCTTTTGTACATGTACAGTTTTGGCTGCACCTTCTCCTCAGGAATTGAGTGCTAATAAGAAGTCAGTGGTTTTGATTATAGTCTTTTTCTTCTCCAGTTTGTCTTCCTGTCTTGTAAGAATTCGACTTATGTTGTACGAATTATGATATTTATTTCATGAAAGAAGACGAACAAATTGGATTGATGTTTAGAGACAATCGGATTCAACTATTCCAGGCATGTGTTCACATATTCCCTCAACAGCTTCTGAATTAATAATAAATTGATGGTAGATAAGTATAGTGATTGACCCTAACCAATCTTAATATTCTCGTCCACAATTAATATTGTGTGTTTTCAAGAAAACGTAAAAATAAATTCTTCCTATATGTGAACAAGCATGTAGTCTAATGAGGATCTTATCTAAAAATTGGTGCTTAATGCTTATTCAAATGGTTCGGCTATACATTCATCCGATTATAGTAAATTTTTTATAAAATAATAATATCATAATCACACAAAATTTACTAATTAAAAATATTAATTGATTAATAACAAATTTAGGGATAATCGCCGTCAATTTTTTTTTAAATCATTAAAATTAAAAGTGTAAAATAACTTTTTAAATTAAATTTGGGCTTAAATTGTTTAAGTTTAGGCCTCTTTGAGACTTAACTTTTCTTAGAATAATTAGACCTTGAGTCGATTTAGGCCTGAGCTTGATTCATAAACTGACTTATTGAAAATACCTTAATTTAGGCTCATTGGTTTTTTGGTTTTTTATTGTCATTCTTAAACAAATTTAGTATGTTATTTCTAATTGAAACTCCAAAATTTTATATTATAGAAGTTATTAATTTATAAAAGAGATAACAAGAGTGTTTAACTTTTAACCTTTTTTCAATTTAGTATCAAAATTTTTAAAATTTTTAATTTAGTAATTAATTTTTAAAAATTAGTACTCAAAATGTATTTCTGTTTATGTGGCTATTAAATTTTGTAGACACAACGTATCGGTAAAAAAAATTATTAAATTATAAATTATAAAAGGCAAAAACATTTTTTTATAAAACATAATTTTTTAATCAATATAATTTCACCAACTTGAGCTTTGATGATTGATTGACAATTTTAAATAAAACCCATTTGAGTTCGTACCAATTCAGATACTATTAGGTCATGGTTTGAGGCTAAGGAAGAAGAATCCGTATGAATCACGTTTAGTCGTTTATTGCTTTAATCGGTGGGAAGTGGTGTGATGGGTCGGCGGACATTTCACCTTTTCTTATCCAATCACGAAGTGACGAAACTACAACACTATATATTATAAAATATTTATAATACATAGTTGAATAAAAGTGAAATTAGTAAACTAAGAATATTACCAACATATGTGGTTGGAACTTATAGGCCAAAGATAAAGAAGAAATTTCTGGAAATTTTTTAAATATTATGTACACGTCACATCTTATCAAATGTATTGAATATATATAAATTAATTTTTATGAGTTTTATATAAAGAATAATTTATTAAATGAATCAATTTAAAAAACTAAGCGATATGTTTGGAGGTTAGAATAATTTTCAAAGGATGGGCGAAATCAATGTTAATAATAAAATTGAAAATTGAAAATTTGAATAGTCCACGTGTCGCATGCCCAGATGATTGACGTGTTTTGTCTATGCCAGGTCATACACCTCAATCCTTACAAAGTCAACTTAATAGACAAAACAAAGTCCTACCCACCCTCCATACTTGACCTAAAATATTAATGATATAGAAATTATAAAACCATCCAAAATTGATTTTATTTTAAGAGAATATGAAACATCACGCAAAATAACCAAAAGAGAGAACCAAAATAAATAGTAATAATGTGAGTGACTTAGGGGGGTTGCTTTCAAGTGGGTGCTTAAGATGGTGATAGGAGACTTTTAAAAGACCCTCTGCCCTCTTAATGTGGGAAGTTAAAACATGAATTGAGCAAACTCTTTAAAATTTTGCTTTAAATATTTGAGTTTATTAATGGGAAAAATATGAGATGGTATGGTAATTAGAGATGAGATATAGGTCCAAGTTTGACTTGGATCTAATTCAATCAAACCGGGTTTTAATATGATCGGCCCAAATTGATCATACTTTAAGTAGGTCCATAATCTTTTGAAAATTTTAGGCTCGGGTTATTATTTTACTTAAGGTCAACTCAATTTATTTTAAAATTTCACCAATTTAAGTTTAATTTAATAACTTTAAATTTAATTAAATATGATCAAATTCAAATTGTCAACTTTACAAACAGTGAGAACATGTCAACCTATTAATATTATTTATATCAAATTTGTTAATATATAATTTACAAAAAAAATTATATTTAAAGTTTTATTGAATATATATTTAAAAATAATAAACGTAAGTTTTTATTAATAGATATAAATAAAGATTGAAGTCACCTATTAGGATGGTTTTCCTTTCATTGTTTGGAGCTTCATTTAACATACTTTGGATAACAAGCTGTGTCAAGATGGGCCTATAAAGTTTTGGTCATATTTATAAGGCAGATCAAAACCCATACTGCTTAGCAATTCTTTTCCTAATATTTGGTTAGAAGAATCAAAAAAAACTATTTTTGTTGAGTAAATTCATCATACAAAATAAAACATCCTTCTAAGAGATTAGATGTCCCTTTCATTATTCCACAAAAATTAGTGAAATAAGATTAAGATTGATAATTTTGACCTAAAATGACAAACTATAATTACTAGTGTATTCACATAGACTTGTTATTACTTATTTTTATATTTTTATTTGTACATAATTTTATTTATTTATTTATTTTATTCTTATTCTTATTATTATCTTTATGTTTATTTTTTATTTTTACTACTTTATATATCCTTTTTTATGTGAGTTAATAGGAAATAATCTCTCAATTAGTTAACGATAAGGTTGATTACTTCTTAACTTTCTTAGACCTTGAGTATGAGCGAGACTTCCGTTGAAATGTTGTTGTTATTATTGTTTGTACTTAATTTTGCTAAATTTGTGATCAAATCTACTTATTTTACTCTTCAATTCATTTTAATCAATGTCTCTAAACTTCTTAATTAACAAGTTGAAAATATGCACTAGATTAGCTTTTCAATTCTTAATTACAAGGCATCGGGTCTATATCCAATAGATCGAACTCAATCAAATTTTTTATTAAAAAAATGGTTCAAATTGGATCTATTACTAACTCCGACTGTGAAAGAGAGAGACAGGGATAGGGTAATAACTCACACCAAATACCCCTTTGAGTCAAGAAAAGCCACGCAAAGATAAGTAAAAGCAAAGTAAAGAACATAAAAGACGTGGTAGTACTATGAGCATATGTTCTTCTAAGGCTGTGATATCATATCATCTTCATATCCATTATAAAGCATCTCCTACTTTAGTGTAGCTATCATTATGGCCTCCCGAGAGAATCTATATGCTTAGAGTGGTATATATATAGAGACACTTTTGAAGGACTTGGATGTGGAAAGATAATGCCTTTAAGTCCTTTTCCAGTGTAAAAAAAAAGGACACCGAACGCATTATTCATGGCATATGCCATTTCCTTCTAGGGTTTATTCTGCTTTCAACTCCATTTTCATGTGTTTATAAACCTGTACAATGCATGCAATAACCAAAAAACCAGAAGCAGCTAGTAAGAGCAACTACGTACCTTCATGGCTAATTGAGCAAATCAGTCTCGGGGTACCTCTTTTTTGGCAGGCAATGCTCATCGGACCGATGGTTGAAATTATATTTTTTACTGTTTATAGTATTGCAGACTACGGATGGTTAATAGTAATCATCGGTCACGTATCAATCACGGGACACCGACGACGTATCTTTTTCCGATATGGTTTAGCTTGCCAAAGGAGAGTTGCCCTGATACTGCTTTAGCTTAAAATAATCTGCTCAAGCCTCAAATATCAGCTTCGATCATGTATTGTTGGGACAAGATGGGTATGTTTACAAACTCCTTTCGGTTTTATTTTTTTTAGATATATAGGAAGTAAGGTAAAGCATTTGATTAATGGGGCCAAGGAAAATGAGGCTGTAATGGATTTGTTATATATCCAAACTTGAAAGACAATAAAATTGAGAAATTGGAGTTAGAGTATTATATTAAATTTTTGGTTTTATATAAACTAACATAAATTGATATCAAGAGGATATTTCTAATGTAATTACAACTGAAAAGATTTAGAAGTTGTGTTGTTCTCAACCCTACAAGCTGATGCTCAAAAAGAGAGTAGAAGTGTCATCGGTTGATTCATGGTGCTTGGACGGTGAAGTGATAGATCCTTCAGTATATCTAATTAATATACAAGTAAGTAGTATGACTTTAACTTGATTTCACCATAAAAGATAGTTGTTGTTGTTGAGAGTTGTAATAACAAAATTGGTGATGTTGGTAATTGGTAGTCAAGTGTTGATAGTCTCCAATTGTGAGATAGCTGTTGTTGCCGGGAGTTACAGTAATAAAATTGGTGATGTTGGTAATTGGCAAAGAAGTGTTGATATTCTTCATTTGTGAGTTTTTTTTTTAGTAGTGTAGTAGAGTTGCGTTTATGGTTGTTAGGTGTAGTAGAGGTGAAAAATAAGAAGAAAAAAAAAGTTGAGATGTAGTTCGAGTAAGCTTTGATATCATAAAAGAAAATACAGTTGAGACATTAGAATTAGAGTACTATATTAATTTTCTGGTGTTATATAAACTAACATGAATTGATATCAGGAAGAGATTTCTAATGTAATTACAATTGAAAAGATTTAGAAGAAGTGTTGTTCTCAGCCCCGCAAGCTAATGTTTAAAAGAACATTGAGCTTGTGATGTAACTTCAAAAAGGGAGTAGAAGTGTCATCGGTTGATTCATGGTGCTTAGACGGTGGAGTGATAGATTTGTCAATATATCTAATTAATACATAGTTAAGTAGTATGACTTTGACTTGATTTCACCATATAAGGTAGTTGTTGTTGTCAAGAGTTGTAATAATAAAATTGGTGATGTTGGTAGTTAATAGTGAAGTGTTGATAGCAAGGTTCTGAAATTCGAAACGGTCATTGAATCGGTGGCCTTACTGGTTACCGGTTTGACCGATCGGACCGATCAAACCGAACCGGTTCGACAGGTCAAATTGACCAATTTTAATCGGTTCAAACTGGGTCAATTGACTACTAGTTTTGAAGTGTAACCCGGACCGATCCACCGACCGGTCACCGATCGAACCGATCGGACCGATCGGTCTAGTCCGGGTTCAAAAACACTGGTTGATAGTCTCTATTTGTGAGGTTGTTGTTGTTGTCGACAATTGTAGTAATAAAACTGGTGATGTTGGTAATTAGTAGAGAAGTGTTGATAGTCTTCATTTGTGAGTTTTTTTTCTTATAGTAGTGTAGTAGGGTTGCCATTATGGTTGTTATATGTAGCAGAGGTGAAAAATAAGGGAAAAAAAAGTTAAGACGTAGTTCAGGTAAGTTCTGATACTGTGAAAGAAAATAAAGTTGAGAAATTGGAAGTAGAGTATTATATTGATTCTCTGATGTTATCTAAACTAAGATAAATTGATATGCGAACTAAGGTCTGATACATGAAAGAAAATTAAAGTGAGAAATTAGATGTAGAGTATTGTATTGATTTTATGATATTATCTAAACTAAGATAAATTGGAATTAGGATAAAATTATATAAGAAAAAATGTGTTGTTATCAAAATTAGAAGTCCATTTTTTAATTATTATATAGAGATATTATCAATTTCACCAATTGATTATAAAATTTGTATCATTTTAAAATCGAATTAGTTGTAAATTTTGTATGAATTATTTTGATAAAAGTATTTCATACTTCATTTAAAATGTGTTATTTAAGAAGGATACATAATTTAATAAGAATATTCAAACTTTAAAAAATGTGTAATTGACAATGGTGTAGTTTTATTGAATAGATGATAACTTGATTTAATTGAAAAAGAGAAATATTCATAAAAATTCAAAAAGAAGAGCAACTTCTTTAATGAATTTTTAAAATTAAAGTATTTTAAATGTCTTAAAATTATCAAAATAGGCAATAATTAAAATAGTTAATGATAAAGCATTTAAACAAAATTGTAAAAGTATCCCATCTACCTAAGTAATAATAAAAAATGCAACATGTGAAATGTCATATGCTATATGCTACATGTAATTATGTAATAGTTATATTTTCAAACAAAAAGAATAATATATGAAGCAACCTAAATAAAAGATAAACAAACGATAACATCCAAATTATGTAATTGACAAGATAAGTCTTGGACTCAAAACAATAACATCCAAATTATGTAATTTGAATGATTCATTTGACAAGCCAATCATTCATAAACAATATTTTTAAGTCAATACGTACGGATTGTAATTGTATTTAAGTGTATTTTTCAAAAGTAGAATTGAAATTTATTTGTGAATGTTTCAATCAAAGTTATCAAACATCCAATGTTATATGTACCTAGCAATGATTAAGGTAAAACCAATCTTTGATATGTAGCTATCAATGATTAAGGTAAAACCAATGTTTTAAGAATCATATCGGAAGTTAAACTGGTAAGACATGAGAGTTTAAAATTTAAAAGGTTCAACTGGTATTAAATTTTCATAAAATCTGTTAAAGATTGAATAAAATTGAAGAATTTGAAAATTATTGAAAAAGATTGTCTTTACTCACTAAAAATTAAAGTTTAATTAAAAAAACTTTAAAAACTGTTAAATAAAGTTTAATTTGTTTATTTTGGTTTATAAAAATTGATTAGTTTATAAAAATTGTCAATTAATTAATAAATTGATCAATTTTTAATAACAAAATTTATTAAATTAAATCAAACCGCAAAGTGAGCCGATTCAAGATTTTCATTATTAAATCAACCGAATTATTTTGATTTTTAAAAAATTGGGTAAAGCTTTATATACATGAATTTAATTTATTTGACCTATGTTTAGAAAATGAATGTCTAAATACTTGGAGAATTTTTCAACAATTGAAATAAAGTTATCATCATCTTGCATTTTCAAATTATTATATAACAATTTTAAATAATGAGGGCACTTCTTCTTTCTAACTTTATTAATTTGATTATTAAATCCTAAAATATTGAAAAATATTTCAACATTTGAATTCACAACCTAAGCTCAGCTTATAACTTCTGCTCATCATATTAGTCCTACATTCACACTTAGAACCACATCCAAATCTAAGTGGCTTAGACCATCAAAATTATACTATATCAAAACTCATACCATATTATCCCGTGACTATATATAAATAATATACCTTTGGTTTTGTTGTCTTTCAAATGATATTTTAAATTCTTGTTAACTCTTTATTAATTGTCTTGTTTGAATTTTTTACAACATTGCCTCAACTCAGTCCAATCGAGTAAAACAATATTATTTTAATGAGAGTGTTTAGGTCATTTGAATCATTTGAATCAAATTTTGGACTAACCAAACACATACTCAATTTGTTGACTTCAACCCAAAATGGACTTGCCTGAGATTAAAATGTCATCTAGCTCAAATCCTGAAAGCCATGCAGTAGTACAAATTTAGTAGTCTCAGCCTCCAATTCGTTAAGGTGGAGTATCTAATCATTTTTTGTAACATCCCACCCCCTATTGAAAGGGTAAAGGTCTACTTAGAACTGAAAGAACTGAAAGAGTAAGGTGCTTAGTGCCTAGTAGGGTAAGAAAAAGTAGAAATGGTGA
>JANZLX010000006.1:34040214-34059774 GCA_025531955.1 Erythroxylum orinocense | reverse complement strand
ATGGTATGTAATATGATAGGCACAGTATGAATGATATGTTAAGTATTGTATGGTTTATTTGAGATTCTGAAATGCATGTATGAAATGTTCTGCATCGCTTGGATTTGTCTCGGTTATATATATATGTTTTGTTGTCTGCGTGACGCCCCTATATCCTCCTAGGGAGTATTAAGGCGTTACAACAACTGCTACAGTTTGACACCAATGGTGTCTTCATTTTGAGACTATAATGTCTTCACAGTTTGATGTCTTTGTGTATCCACAATTTTGATATCTTTGGATATCTACAGCTTCCGTTATTCACACCTATGGGATTGTGCAGCCTTAACACAGAAAACAAAGTAAATGGTTATAAATAAGAAATACAATATAATAACATAATAATTGGTATTAATGAGCATCTGCATTTGTATTAATAATTTGTGTCAATGAGCGTTGAATATCCATATTTGGCTTATAAATGTGCATTTTCGGTATATGGATAATATATTGGAACATATTTGCATTATGTACCTTGCTTAAATATGTCATCATTGTTTACGTAAGCGTTGAATATTAATATTTGGTTCATAAATGTGAATTTATAGTATGTGAGTTGTGATATTTCTGAATGTGTGTGCTTTGCGGATGACTGTTGTAAGTGGTTATCTAAACTAAGTGTTAGGGATGGCAACTCGACCCATGGCGGGCCGGTGGCTATCAGCCCATGGCTTGGTCCGATCACCGGCTAATCGGCCCGTGACCCGGGTCGGCCTGTCTACACTTTTTTTAAAAAATTTGAAAAAACGACATCATTTTTGACAAAACAACATCGTTTTGTATATTTTCTTCTAGCTACAGACTAGGTTGGGTCGGAACAGCCCTTGCTAGAGCATGGCCCGTGGCCCGACCAACTTGAGCCAAAGTCGAGCCGAGTTGGGCAAGCCAGGCCAAGATTGCCATCCCTATTAAGTGTTTTCTCCACTAAGCTTTCAAGCTTAACACGAGTGTTAATCCGTGTAGAACTAAGTCATCGGAGTGAGGTACATGAGAAACGTATGTAGGGACCAAGGCTGACAACTAAGAGAAAGTATTTTTGGATGTGTCTTTTGATTAAAGAATGATTGTATTTGTAATAAAGGAAATTGCATGTTTTTCTTTTAGATTAACATGTAAATATAAATGTGATACGACTTTAAAATGATAATATTAAATGACATGAAATTTTGTAATTTGTAGCATTGAATAAAAAAATTTTCTTATAACAGTCCCTGTAAATGAATAAAAATATGTCGTAACTGTTTATACAAGAATTTTGTTGCTATGTATATGGGTAGCTGCAAGTTCCATATAAGAGGTGTCACAATCTAACTTTGTACATACTTTTGAATAATTTGAATGACTTAGCTAAGTCATTGACGAATAACTTCACCGTTAACATTTTAAGAGAAAAGTAGACATCCACAGCATTATCCTTAAGCATAAGCCACCACTCTAATGGTTTCATTCTCCCGAGCCCAAAAACGAAACATTTTCTGAATATAAAAACAAACTTGAAGGATCAAAATGAACTATCTTTATGTAATTTCTCTGTGACTGTTTCAGCTTAAAATAATGAGATGTAACATCAATGGTGGATTCATCTTCCAGGGCAATAAGTTTGATTTCAATCATTTAAGCTTAGTTTATCTCAATCCATCGTCTATTACTAAGTCTCAGGATGATGTTCTAATTAATACAACTGTTCCTCTTCCGTCAACCTTCAGGAAATCACGGTGTTCTCATGCCAGTTCCGACCCAAATTACGTGTTTTGAGTAAATCACTTAACGAATTATCGACTCGTAATTAAGTGAAAAACTTGACCAAGCTAACATTTAATATCTCCGTCAGTTGGACCTTTGAATTGGTAAGCAGCCACTTTAGTTTTTCTGATTTTGAAAGCTAATCTAAGTGGCCGATCAAAGTATCAGACTGTCATCATCAGTACAATGCTTGGGTAATATGGACAAGAGGATAAGACAAGTAATTTCTTTTGTGGTTGCTGATGAAGTCAGAAGAAGATGACCCACGTTGGACTTATTCTTTTTCGTTCTTCAAAATGTTAAACTCTTGGATAGATTTTGTTATCTATGAGCTGTCAATGAGTCGGGTCAGACTCAGGTCGCTCTTGGCTCGACACGGCCCGATAGGTCACTGGCATGGGCCGAAAGCAATGTTATTTTTTAAGTTACGATCAGGCTGACCACTTTTAACTCATAGCCACAACCTTAAGTTAAAATTAACATTCCTACTAATATAAAAATTCTATTAAAAAGGAAGAGATTGTATAAAAAATAATGTTTTCTCACTTTTTTGTGTGTAGTTTTACTTATTTTAAAGAATATTTTATTATTTAATTTACTAAAAATATTTTTTGATATTGTGGTTGATTGTTAGATAGTTGATGTATAATTATTTTGACCTAATTTAATAACCTTTTTATATTAAATTAACTTGTTGAAATTATAAAATTTAAAATTTCTTTTTAAATTTTTGAATGAGTAAAATTATCAAGAAAATGCATATTTTAATCCTAATTATAAAGTCCATTCGTTGTTTTTTTCACGTTTAAGATTGATAATAATCTAGGTTAAGTTTAGATTCTTTAAAATTTATATCTAAGTATGATTAAATTTGATTAAATTTATTAATTTTGATTGGATAATTCTCAAGTTTAATTATTTTTTATGATTGATCGAATCGAATAAATGTTATAAAATTATTAATTCAATTAAATTATCATAAACAATTTCTCAATTAAATAGGAGTAAAGATTATAATTTTAGATCTTTCCAAATCTCACGTATGAGATTCTCATTAAAATGTTATTATCATTTAACTAATTCAATCAAATTGAACGAATTAGAATTAATTTATCATTCATGTCCATATCAATATGATGACTATTTAGAGTGAAGGGATAGTTTTCTTAAACAATTAATTAATATTACATAAAAAATTTAATCTCTTGCAAAATAAGCATATGATATAATTTTTTAAAACCTTCTTTCAGTTCAATGTGGACATGTTACACTTAAATATCTTAGCACTTAAGTTTCATGGTCATGGACCCTTTATCTTTTCCCTTCGCATTAAGCCTTTTCAGACTTTGCTTTTCCATCTTTCCAAAAGCTACAACCATTGTCTGTTTCACTTTAGCTGATAAAGTTAAAAGCTTGGAACTGTTGGGTGTTCAAGAAGATGATTTTTTATCTAATATTATGGTGTCTTATTATGCTCAATAAATTTCAGCTATTTATTTATGTGGGTCTCGTATAAAATTTACGTAAGTCCCGCAAAATAAATAGCTGAGATTCTAAAAGACAAAGTAAAACTGAAAAGAGAATCTGAATTCGTTCCCAAGTCAGAAATATAGCACTAACTTAAGATACTGAAAATACTAATTGATGTTACCATTAAGGAATCGGTTTAGAGATTTTAGGCCTGGTTCATAATTATAACTTGAAGAATGATAAGTTAAAAGTGAAAATACATTAAATCTATAAGATTAATAAAATCGACTAAGTCATAATTATAACTTAAAAGAATGATAAGTTAAAAATAAAAAAAGGTTAAACTTATAATCGAATTTGTGATGTAGCTTAAATGCATACTCTGTCACTCTTATAAAGAAAGTAACATTGATGTTGGACTAAATGAGTAGCCAGCCTGATGCATATCTACCCAAAAAGCAGAGAGTATCATCTCACTTATGAAGTTGGACCAGCCAAAAGCCAACCACCCCTTAATCATTGGCATGGCCACCAATTAATGGACGCCACCAACTACCAACAATAAGTCGTGCGAGTAGAAGAAGAAGAAGAAAAAGGGGCCATAACCTTGAGAACTGGCAATTTCAAGAGCCTTAAACTTTAAGCAACATGTCGAAAATTTTGTAGGGTACCTGTTTTCAGGAGTCATTATGGAAGATGCCGGCGAAATTAAGGCAGTCTTGAAGCGTTAACTATGGTTTGTTAACTCCGCGTCTGTCATTGATCTCAAATGTGGAATCGCTCACCGTGCCTCTACACTCCGGCTCGATAAAATAATAAAAGGCGTAAATTATGGTCTGATTTTAGCCAATTTTTTAGAAAAGTGACCCAACGTCAATATACACAAGAAATTACCACATTGAATGAACTCTCTGCCGAGACTCGAACATAAGGCCTTGATCTCAATTTACCTTTCCAATGACCAACTAAGCTACCCATGCAATCACTCCGCCTCTGTCCTAAAATGAGACGTAGTACGTCAATTAAACACAGCCAAAACTTGGAATGGTTTCAGGATAAAGAGTAACGCAAACATAGCTATACTACAGCCACACGTCTTTTATCAAAATATATCTTAAAAAACCAACACTGGACATGCCCTGATCACCAAAATTTGATCTTTCGCGAGACAGCAACCCGGGTAATTAAAAATATGTATTTTTAGTTTGTTCTACAGAGACCGACTCTGAACAGACCATGTACATGATTCGGAGAGTAACAGATTGATTTGGTAGAGGCAGTGCACAAGGTGAAGCATGCTATTACTTGGTAAGCAACAACTAACAATTGATCAAAACCAAAGAAGTAACAACAAAGTAGTTTTTATATTACGAGAACTTTGACAGATGTAATAAAGAGTTGGTCAACTTCATTGTCCGGACGACCTCTTCAATTTGTGCTTCGTACCTTGAGCAGGAGACGCCCTGCCCCTTCCAAGTTTCAGCAAAATAATAAACTAATCTGACCTTTTCATGCAACATTCTGTATATATAAAAGGGGAAAGGCAGAGAAGAATAGAAACCAACAAGAGAGTAAATAAAGGAGAGAAGAAACTGATCAGGATTCACCGGGGATTGCGGAGAGGAGAGCTGAAAAGAGATGCAGTCACCTTGCCTGAAACAAGTTTCCCAGGTATGTCTTCAGGGTTGCTGCCCAGCTCCCATCCTTGGTTTTCCTGAACCCTTGAACAAAATAGGAGAGCCCAGAACTTCAAGTACATCGGCAACATGTCGCCGGAACTTTGCTTCCACTACTGCTTCTATTTTTACCAACAAACAGTTCACCAATCCTGAGTCTCTTCCATCTTTGGAAGAATCATTTGTAGAATTCATCAAAGCTTACCCACAGTACTCTCAAACCTATCAAGTTGACCGTATACGAGCCCAAGAGTATTATCATCTTTCGCTCTCCAACCATACTTGCCTTGATTATATTGGCATCGGCCTTTTCTCTTATTTCCAGAGTCAAAAAGATCAACTTGTTTCTTCTTGCTCCTCTCCCTCTTTACCTCAAGCCCATTCATCTCCTGATCAAAACCCACAGATTCCATTCTTCACTGTGTCTTCCAAGACAGGAAATCTGAAGACTCAGCTACTTTATGGTGGCCAAGAATCAGAGTTGGAATTGGCAATGAAGAAAAGGATAATGAATTTTCTTAGAATATCTGAAAGTGATTATAGTATGGTTTTCACTGCAAACAGAACATCAGCTTTCAAACTTGTGGCGGAGTCTTACCCTTTCAAGACTAGCAAAAGGCTTCTGACAGTTTATGATTATGAAGGTGAGGCAGTGGAAGCGATGATAAATAGCTCTGAGAAAAAAGGAGCTCAAGTCATGTCAGCAGAATTTGCATGGCCTAGGCTGAGGATTCAGTCGACTGAAATGAAAAAGATGATCGTCAGGAACAGGAAGAAGAAGAAGGAACGGGGACTATTTGTATTCCCACTTCATTCCAGAGTTACTGGAGCCAGATATCCCTATCAGTGGATGAGCATAGCGCAAGAAAATGACTGGCACATCTTGATTGATGCTTGTGCCTTGGGACCGAAGGACATGGACAGCTTTGGTCTCTCCCTCATTCGTCCAGACTTCCTCATTTGTTCCTTTTACAAGATTTTTGGGGAAAATCCCTCTGGGTTTGGATGTCTCTTTGTTAAGAAAACTACAATTCCACACTTGGAGGATTCCTCGTGCACTGGAATGGTAAGTCTTCTACCAGCGAGGAATATGTTTCTTTCCCTTGATGAATCTTCAGGAACTGATATAGAATTGGAACAGAGGTCTAAATATGCAGCCGAAGAAGAGGAATTATCTTCTTCAAACTCTTTCTCAGGTCCTATATCGAGACAAGTAATGCACTCTGGAAAACTGGACAGAGGAGAAACTGCAGCGGCAACAGAAATGCGGACAGCATCAGAAACTGAGGAAATCACTCAATCAGGAGAACCAGCTAGCACGATGCAGAAACAAAATGCAAAAACCAGCAGAAGTGGGACCTCGGATGGGGAAGAATGTAAGGGATTGGATCAGGTCGATTCACTGCGATTGACCCAGATTAGTAACAGAGGAAGGTGCCTGATCAATTGGCTGGTGAGTGCATTGATGAAACTCAAGCATCCAAACACAGAAGAAACCCCCCTCATTAGAATATACGGGCCAAAGGTAAAGTTTGATCGTGGACCTGCCCTGGCATTCAATGTCTTTGATTGGAAAGGACAAAAGGTTGAGGCTCCTCTTGTACAGAAACTAGCTGATAGAAGGAATATATCTCTTAGCTATGGATTCTTGCATCATATATCGTTCTCGGATAAGTATGAAGAAGAGAAGAGGAGAGTTCTCGAGAGAAGATCAAGAGAAACAAACGGAACCGTAGTAAAAAAAGGGAAAGAGAAAGCTAATCTAGGAATAACAGTTGTCACAGTTGCGTTTGGCTTTCTGGCCAATTTCGAGGATGCCTACCGACTTTGGTCTTTCATTGCGCAATTCCTGGATGCAGACTTTGTGGAGAAGGCAAAGTGGAGATACACAGCCCTAAACCAGAAGACTGTTGAAGTTTAAGCAAAATCAGTTTTCCCACTCTTCAGATTCACGTTCATTCATTCGATTGCAGTATATGCAAGCACGCAAATTCTACAGAAACAAGAAACGAGTAAAAGAAAGAACATTGGTAAACCCAACTATTCTTTCATTGATTCTTGTAGAACCTTTTCCTCAGTTCATGATCAGTAAACATTTCTTTCTTACTATACGAATGCCAAAACAAGCAACATTCAGCAAATAACTCTCCATAACAGAATATAGTAATCTGGGGATTCCAAAATTATTCAGTATTCATGATTCCCCGCAAGAAAATTTTTTAGAGAAGCTCATGAACCCCACTATCGTGAGACTCAAGATCAACAAGGGAATCTAATGTTTCGTGGAAGAGTTGAATCACTAAAAAGAGCTCTCACTAATAACACATCAGGTCGCATAGACAAACCTTTTATCAGCTCCATAGCTGACCACATCGTCCATGCTAACCATGGAAAGAGCTTGAACTGTTCACTAATCATCTGATGGAAGTAGAAACGTCCTTTGTCTACTAATCTAGAACAAGCAGTTAAAATGGCTGCAAAAAGTCACTTAATTTCACCTCATCCCTGACCTAACCATTTCTTTGAGAGGCCCCTTGTCTATAGAATCCATTTCCAAAAATAGAGATAAAGATTCATTAAACAATCCTGCCCTGACATACCTAGATATAACACCAGTACAGGAAACCACCGCTCTTAGAGTCATCTCATCAAGCACCTGACCAGCAACACAAAACTCTCCACAGACACCATAAATGAACGAACTAGTATTGACCACATAAAGACCACTATAAACACCCATCTTCAAAACCAATCCATGGATCTGGGAACCCTATACAATCCCCATAAACTTAGCACACAAACACTCTATACACACCAAACTCTGACAAACACTCTATATACACAAATTAAGCGATAAAAAATTCTTAAAATTCAAGAAAATCTTAAGAAATTGACACTGACTTAAAACTAAAATACATCTTTAAAGCATTAAATTACATCCTACCAAATGTCAGCACCTCAGTTCATAACCGAGAACAAATAATCAAGAACCGGGCCCTGTCAGTCTCAAGTATTTTCATCCTTCCTCAACCTTCCATGTTAGTCCTCGATACAACTACTTGGCCAACCATGGAGATGGTGTATTCTCTAGCCAATTACGAACTAAAGACACAACTAGACCACCGAACCCTTGAGCTCAGTGGTAGAGGTGACATGTTGCAAAAATTAAATGAAGCTTTGGTGTTGAAGAGATTAAATTGAATTCGTACTTGATTTTGTGTCTTTTCACTTTTTTTTTTGAAATTTTAAGAAATTATATTACCAAAAGAATACGTTAAAGCCTACAATGTACAATATATTACAACCTACAAAGGAAGTAAAGGGAGAAGCAGGCCCTACCTCCATTTGCGAAAGCAAAACAAACCACTTATAAATACAGAAACTAACGCCTCCTCATAGCTAGTCGCGTAGAATCCTGCTTCCTATTCACAATGATGGCCTCCCTTATCAAATTAACTATGTAATCCGCAAGCTCATATTTACTTCGTTTAACTTGCCTGTAAAGTCGTTTGTTCCTCTCCCTCTATATGTGATAAAGTACCGTCTGAAATGAGGCCTTATAATGAAGCCATCTAGTCTCCCTGGTTTGGTTCTATGAATACCTCTTCCAGCACATCACTACAATCGTAAACCGAATTCAGAGTGTCTATCAAGTGCAATATTCGACTCCACACTACTTTGGAATACTTACATTCAAAAAACAGGTGGTTCCTACTTTCGTTTACAAGCTTACACAACACACAAGTTGGATTAAAGGTACCAAACCACCTATCCTTAGTTCTCAATCTATTTTTAATAGCAATCCACAAGAAGAAAGCGGATTTAGGGCATAATACCTGTTTCCAAACTAGTTCAGCTCAAGGTACCTACTTCCTCAGCTCCATCCCAATGCCACGTGCTGAAGAGGTTGAAAAGATGCCATCTTAAGTAGCTGCCGAAATCATCTTGTCTGGAGTGTTGCTCAGAATAGTTCCGCTTATAAAGCTAAGGTTATGATCGAATTTTCTCCTGAGAAGGCGATCTCCCTCTCCTACCACCCACGCAAGTGAGGCTACCTTGGGAATCCGATTCTTGACCCCCATTAGTTTAGTTTGTATCCATAGAGAACTTCGCACATGCCAATTATCAAACCAGAAAAAGGTGTCCTCACCATTTCCAATTCGGTGCCAAATTGCAGGAAAAATCAATTCTCGCAATTGCAGGAGACTTTTAAAAATCCAGGAGTAATCATGCCTCACTTGGGGATTCCAGAAACTTTGCTCCTTAAGGCGGTAAATTTGCACCCATTTAACCCACATCGTTTCTTTATCCACGAATAAACGCCAGATTCTCTTCATAAGCAAACATCTTTACATTAGGTTGAACGAGAGAATAGCCAATCCCCCATGCTTCTTAGAGAGGACAATCTCACTCCATTTAACCTTCGCACCCTTACACTTCTCATGCTTACCAATCCATAAGAACACTTTGAAAATCCGCTCCATTTCTTTAGTCACTTTTCTCGGAATTACGGCATGAGCTATCCAGTGCACACTCATGCTATTCAAGACAGAGACAATAAGGCTAACTCTGGCTGCAAAGGAGAGAAATCGATTCTGTCACGCAATGATCCTACGCTTAAGATTTTCCAGCAACGGCAAGAAGTCAAAATAACGAGGCTTACCTGATGTGATTGGAACACCCAAATACCTGAACGGGGTGTTGTGAAGAGTTAACCCGACTAGACTGCTAAGCTCCTCTCGATTGCTTACATTATAGGATATATAAATGGTGCTCTTTTGGGTGTTCATTTGCAATCCTGATCAGTGAGAAAAAGTGTTCATCAACATCACTAGCACCTGCGGCTCAGCCTTGCATAGAAGAATCACGTCATCCACATACATAAGATGAGACAGTTTCAATTCTTTGCATTGGTAATGGTACTGAAAATGCCCATTGCATTGCACCAATCTGGTTAATAATCTAGATAAACCCTCCATTGCCAGCGCGAATAAATAAGGGGAGAGAGGATCACCTTGCCTTATCCCTCGTTGAGACTTAAATGGCATCATCAAAATACCATTAATAAGAACGCTCAGAGAGGTCGACTGTATACATTGAGAGATCCAACGACAAAACCTTAGGGGCAATCCAATTCCCAGCATGCATTCCTTCAAGTATTCTCAGTTAACAGTATCAAAGGCTTTATAAAGATCAATTCGTAAGGCACAACTATTAATCTTTTTCCCCGTATGATATTCGCCCATCAACTCTTGAAGCAACAATATATTGTCTCCTATACTCCTTGATGGGAGAAAGGCCCCCTGAGCATTGCTGACTACCTCCACCAAAACCTCTTTCAAATGCTCCGCTAAAAGGGAAGCAACGACTTTGCAAACTATATTGCAACACGAAATCGGTCTGAAATCTGTAATCTTATTAGGACGTTCCTTCTTGGGAATTAAGGATATGTAGGTATGGTTTATCTCCTGCAGGAGCTTCCTAGAGGAGAAGAACTCTAGTACTGCCTCCGTAACCAGCTAACCCATGATGTCCCATGTCTTTTGGAAAAACCCAGTCGAAAACTCATCAGGACCGAGAGCTTTGGAGCTATTCAGATGGAATAACGCATCCTTCACTTGCAAAGGTGTGAAAGGGGTGTTTAGCAATTCCAATCTTTCTTGACTTGGAGTGAAGTTTAGCACATTTCTAACCCCAAATCCATCCCGTCTCAAATCAGCATTGCGACCCATAAGTTGAACAAAGAAATCTCTAACATGATCCGACACCACTACTTGACCTCTTCTTTATGATTCCTTCTGAATCCGTTAGTTCAAAAATGGTGTTAATGTTATAACGAGCAAGAATAGATGCATGAAAGAACTTGGTGTTTCGATCGCCCTCTTTCAGCCTGTTTTGTCTTGCTTTTTGTCTAAGAATGGAGTCATTCAACATCAATGCCTCCTGGTACTTGTGCATGGCGTCAGACTCAAGTAGTCGCAGTCATTTATTAAGCGGCTCCCTATAACACTGCTGCTGTAAATCTGGCAAATATGAGCTCAGCTCCTGGAGGTTGCAGGTTCGCTGCTTACTAAAAATTTTGATCGTTCGTTTTGCAAGCTTCAATATCTACATCAACTGAAACCCCTTATAGCCTTGAACCTCTAGCCTCCAAATCTATGCAATCATGTCAATAAAGCCCTCAACTCAGAGTAAGCCATTAAAGAACCGAAAGGGGGCACAAGGTTTAGTAGTATCATTATGATGATGAATGATAATGGGCGTGTGGTCCGAAAAAACTGGGTCACCAAACTCTGCTAAGTCAAAAGGGAAAGAAAGGAGTCATTGCTGATTCACCAACGCCCTGTCAAGCTTCTTCCGAATATACATGTTTCCCTATTGTTTGTTTTCCCAAGTGAACCATCTGCCATACCCTCTAAGATCAGTTAAGCCAGAATACCAAATAGATGTTGTAACTCTCGTCCAGCACCTCCACGGAATCTCACCCCGCCCTCAACTTCAGAAGAGGTGAGACAATAGTTAAAATCCCCAGCTACCACCCACGGTCCTTGAGTCCCAGCATAGAACTCTAGCAACTCCTTCCGCAAATCAGTCCATTGGAAAGAAAAGTTTGAAGCATAGATTAAAGTGATAGTAAAAAGGTCTTTACCAAGTTCCTTACAGCCAAGTGCATAAACTGGTCTCCCATCTTGATCACTTGAACCTCAATTTTATCGGAATTATACCAGCAAAGGATTATGCCATTATAGTGATGCACATGATTGGAGATAAGACTCCATTGGGGTCCCAAAAAAGATAAACCCTTCGTATCAGCCGAGGCTTTTATTTTTGTCTCCAATAATCCTACCAAAATAGGGTTTGAGTTAGCTACGAGCTACTTGACCATCAGCTTTTTGAGTGGGTCATTAAGCCCCCTCGTGTTCCACACTAATAGAGACATCATCAGAATAAGCATTCAGGGGACATAACCTCTTTGTGCTTTTTCTTTTTTGCTTTCTTCTTGGTAGTCAATCGTTTAGGCTGCTTGCCCGAGCTCGGAGAAATCTCCCATTCTTCCATGATTAAACCGATTGTTTCCTCATGAATGACACTATGATCAGGAATTGCCTCGCTCCTACCCCCCCCCCCCCCCCCATCTGCTCAATATCTACCAACGTTGCTAGTGAGTTAACAGGAATCGGGTCAAATGTTTTAACATTTCCTAGAAGAGGAGTTGTAGGGCTTGCTATATCAACCTGCATGTTCTGTGGAACAAGACCAAGATAATTCAATTCTGCTACTTCAGTATATTTGACTATGGTTGTATCCATATGCAAATTGTTATCCTGATTGCCACCAGATCCACCTGGTGCGTCACAGACCACGCCAGGAGCTACCTTAGTAGGAGTCACGTTCAGCCCATCCACAGGTTCCTGATCCTGAATGGCAGTCCCCTGAGTATTCAACATTACCTGCCCTTTTTCCTTTGGAAGATTCTAGGACTCGAGCCTCATGCCTGTCGGACTGGAATCGACGCCTCGTCGAGATCCATAGCTTCCCTACTGTACCAGGCTTCCACGGATACGTGACAGATGTACTATCATTGATCAATTCCTCAACTTCATCCAGTCTTATAATTCTCAGCGAATCAAGCAGAACAACTTCCTTTGACACTTCTATACAAATTTTAGCAAAACCAATTTTGTCCAATTTAGTCGTCTGAGAGTCCATGCTAATCGGTTTACCAATACCACTGGCCAAAGGAGTCAAGCCCTCCATCGTCCAATACTCCATCGGCAGCCCATGAAACTACACCCATAATGGTATGACTTCCACTGATCCCCTATCCAAACGCATCCTTGGCTTCCATTAATGCAAAAACAGAGGTTGGTTACCAATGTGCCAAGGCCCAAGCTCAAGAATCTCACTGAGGTTCGACTGCGGAGAAAACTTAAACAGAAATAGACCATCCTCCATAAGCATGGTTTTCTCAAAACCCTTCCTACTCCAAATGTTTAGACCAGAAAAAACCCACTAAGGCATTAAACCAGGCCCTAGCACCAGCTCGGAGCAATTCAACAGGAGGGGAGACCATCCCATCTTGCAACACATTCAGATGAAAGGAAAGTTTACCTCGAGGTTGCTGAGCGCCAAAACGCTCACTCCAGGCACCACCACCCGAGGAAGCCTTCCAGACTGGTTCACCGGTCGCTCCCAAAGCAGACTGCCGAAGAGTTTTGCCAGTGATCGACGACTGTTCACGGCGAGACACGCCAGTCACTAAGGTCGATTCACGAAGAGGGTCGCGGACACAGGAAGAGGACGAGGCAGGAAAGGGTGGAAAGGGATCCAAAGATGGATCTAGAGCATCCATCACCGAAACCGGCATCTAGGAGCTCGAAGGCTACCCCTGGAAAAGACAACCAACTCCCGGAAAGAGGGCAAGAACTATAATTGCAAATAATGTATCGAAATTAGTATCCATTTTATTACTATTGTGATAATAATTAGGAATGACAATTGAACTTGGCCTAGCAAGAGAGTGGTTGATTGAGCCCTCAGAAAAAAGAGACCTCAGGCTGATCTTGAATTTGGGTTGTCCAAACTCGACTTGTCTCTAGGCTCAATGTTTATATATAAAATAATGTTGTTTTATTAAAAAGGACATTTTAAATTGAAAAAAATTTGATCAGGTCGAGTTGGAGTTGAACTACCTCTGGACTGATCAGGCTTAGGCTTGAATCTACTACCTAAGGCCCGATCAAGCCTCAGATTGGGCTTGGACATGCCCCCATTGTCATCCCTAATACTAATCATTAATCAATACTTCGGTTTCGATTTTGGTATGACACGAATTTAACAAGTTTAGTTCAAGTTGATCAAATTCAATCTTTTTTAAAAATTTTAAAATTTTGGGCTCAACTAGGCCTTAAGCTGCTAATTTGATTTAATTTGAAATCCAAAATTTACAAATGAAAGCGTGATTGTTTAAAGTAAAACAATATCATTTTCAAATTTTAAATTAAATAAAGAGTCAAATGTGGCTTAAATAGTTTTGAGCCGCCCAAGTTTGAGCGGACTCGATGCAAGCTTGGGCCGCAAATCTTTTCAAAATTTGAATTGAGCCTAAAGTCAAGTATAAATTTTTAAGTCAAGCTTAGATTAAACCCTTTAAGAAGTGACCTAATGTGTCTAGGAAATTTAAAATAATGTTTGAAAAACTGAAGGGGGTTAATTGTTTCGCAAACTTTCCGCAAACTTATTTGGCACCAACAAAACAAAAACAAACAAACCGAAATAATAAAAATATCAAAAATTTGGTAACGCAGTTCGGCACACTTTGCCTACTTTTACAGGGCCCTCACCCAGCTTAATCATTTTCACGAAAGTACAATAGATTTATCCAAGGCTTTACTGAGCTGACACCACTCAACCCTTAGCATTATCTCTCAACCTCACTTCCTGTAAAAGAATTCACACCCAATAGTACGACCGTCTCGTACTAACCTCAATAGAGAATTTTCCTAACTATTTTTACTCAATCAAAAGATCAAATAAAACAAGTAAAAATAAACTCCCAAATCAGAAATTTGCCACGGACATGAACAAGCCACTGCACATGTTCATCATGCAACCATCAACAACAAAATCACCTTTGTGCCGCAACCATCAAACCACTTCAAGGACCCAGAAAAATCAGCAACACTTCACACTTCGTGGACTGATTATTAGAGATAAGTCATTGAACAGAGCTGCTCCAAAAATGCCAACACCATTAGCTCAATAAAGGATCAAAACGTAAAAGAGAACAACAACCCCTCTAGTAATTTTTCATCATACGTTTTTCACCCAAAAATCTCAGAAACATGTGCAGCCAGAAAAATACCTCAACAAAAGCAAACTGCACGTTAGCTTCACACTCTTTTTGTCACACACGTATACTCACTAGGTTTTCCTTAAAAGACTCCTTTCTAAACAAGGACAATATGTCATCATATATTCTCACCGAAAATTCTGCTTATGAGGATATATGGATTATGACTCCACTTCAAAATCCCAAGCAATATCCAATTCCAAAACAAAGTAAAAATCTTCAATAAAACCATCGAGAATTATGGAAATTGCCATGTCCAATAAAAATGCCAAAAATAAAGATAGGATATATTTAGGAGGATATATTTAGAATAAATCCTAACAATCACCAATAACCAACTCTGAAATTGTCCCATTGACCAATACCACAACAAATGACCATCTCCATCCGCCACACTTATAGTTGACCTTACATCTTACCCAACCACTAGAACTGATACTCAAAACCACCACCCAATGGTTACTAGATCCAAAACTGGCAACCTAAAACCGAAAGCTCATCATATTAATACCACCACTCTCACCACACCATCCACATATTAAGAGGCAACAAAACAACAAGTTTGGTGGCAAGCAATGTCAGAGGAACTAGATGCCTTAATGACTAATGGAACTTGGGACTTAGTACCAAGAACGCAAGCCACAAATGTGATTGGAAGCAAATGCATTTATCGAATCAAAACCAAACCTGACGGATCCATTGATCGCTACAAGGCGAGACTTGTGGCTAAAGGCTTTCACCAATGACCCGGAGTTAATTATGTTGAGACCTTCAGCCCAGTCTTCAAACCTGCAACAGTTCGCCTCATTTTATCCATTGCAGTACACTCTAACTGGCATATCCGTCAACTAGATGTATCAAATGCATTCTTGCATGGAACTCTTGAAGGGCCAGTATACATAGAGCAACCTCCAGGTTTCTTGGATCGTAATAAGTCACATTATTTATGTTCATTAAAGAAGTCCTTATACGGCGTAAAACAAGCCCCACGGGCTTGATATTTTTTTCGCAAGCTTTACAAAAAATTGGCTTCAAAGGATCCAAAGTTGATAGCTCTCTCTTCATTTATTCCTCTGAAAACAATACTGCTTATTGCCTTGTATATGTTGATGATCTAATTTTGATATGGTCCACCACCAATCTTGTTCAAGGTATCATTAAACAATATGGGTCAGCAGTTGCTCTTAAATATTTGGGACCACTAACATACTTCTTAGGCATGGAAGTCAGTTGGCTACAAAATGGACTTCAACTTTCTCAATCAAAATATATTTGTGATCTTCTACGAAAAGTAAAAATGCATGAGGCCACTCTTGTTTCTATGCCATCTTCTCCACAAGCAACATTAGCCAATGATTCTTCCAATAACTTTGAAGATCCTTCACTGTTTCAGCAAGTAGTGGGTTCCCTACAATATTTAGCACTCACCAGGCCTAACATGACCATGGCAGTCAATAAGGCAGCACAATTCATACATTCCCCTTTAGTTAACCATTGGCAAGCGATGAAACGAATACTTCGATAACGAATACTTCGATACTTAAGAGGAACAATGGACCATGGTCTCCTTCTCCAGTCTTCACATTCTCCATGCCTCCTTACTTTCTCTGACGCAGATTGGGGCAGTGACAGACTAGACAGAAAAAGTACCTCAGCATATGCTGTGTTTCATGGCAAAAATCTCATCGCATGGTGTTTAAAGAAACAAAAAACTGTGGCTCGTTCTAGCACTGATTCTGAGTATTGTGCCTTAGCATTAGCAGCATTAGAGGTTTATTGGCTTCAATGCCTTCTTCGTGAACTCCAGCAGCCCCTTACTGTCATACCAAAAATCTGGTGTGATAATGTGTCAGCAAGATATTTAGCAGCTAATCTAGTATTCTACTCTCGGTCCAAACATCTTGAACTTGACTTTCATTTTGTCTAAGATCAAGTTTGAAATAAAAACCTTCAGGTGGCTTACATTCCAACTGCTGATCAACTTGTAGATGTCTTAACCAAGTCCTTGTCTAAACAACGATTCTTGACTTTAAAGAACAAACTGAAGGTCGTTCCTCCCATCAGTTTACGGGGGAATATTAAGGAAAGATGACAGCTAGAAAGCTAAATTACAGTCATGTTTAAATTCAGTTAAATATATCTATTGTAATGTCTGCAAGTTTATAGGAATATGATTTCACTTATTCTTGGCAAGTTAATAATTGTAATCTGTATATATTGAACGTAGCAATCAAGGGCTTGTACAGCCAAATACATTTCATTCGCTACACATTTGTTTTGCGGAGTTTTACAAAAACAAAATCACCAACCATAAAATGAATTTAAGTTCTCTGCAGATTAGCAAAGTTCTCCATCTGAGCTTGAGCCTTTTGTAGATTAGTCTTAAGTGCAATAAGTAAGCAATCTCTAGTAGCTAAGTGGTGCTAAAATTCAAAGGGAGTATCATTATGATAAGAAAAAGGAATAATAGATGGGGATCTCTGCCTTATATCACCTTAAATGGAGTCATTCCACTAGCTGTTCGGAAAGAGCTATTGTGCCAAAATTCAGCCCAAGGCAAATAATTAACCCACAAGCAAGGATTTTCAGCCACTGAGTATCTCAAATATATTTCTAAACATTTATTCAAAGCCTTAGATTGCCCATCATATTGTGGATGGCAAGAAGAACTCATATTAAAAGTTATCTCTGCAATTTAAATAAAAAGCTTACATAATTAACTAGTAAAAATCTTCTCTGTATCAAACATAATAGAGTGAGGAACACCATGCAACTTTACAACATGCTGAATAAATGATTTTGCCACTTGTTGAGAAGTGTAATTAGCTTTCAAGGGGGACAAATGAGCAAATTTAGACAAACGATCAATAACCGCCATAATGACTGTGTAACCCTTCAGATTTAGTAAACCAGTTATAAAACCTATAGCAACATCTTCCCATACTTGGTTTGGAATTGGAAGTAGACTAAGTAACCCAGCTAGATGTAATTGAGAGTAGTTAACTCGTTGGCAAACTTGACAAAGCCTTGCAAAATTTTGAATATCAGATCGTATATGCTTCCAATAAAAGTAGGTAGCAATCCGAGCATGAGTACAGATTACTCCCACATGTTTGCCAAGTGGAGAGCTGTGAAATTCTAATAATATATTTTCAATGATGTTCTGAGACAGATTTGGAGTTACCAAACTATTTTCCCACCAAAGCAACCCTTGTTTTAACTGATAATGAGGATATGAGATCCATCTGATAATGTTGTATTATCTGCTGTAGTTGTGGATCTTGAGCTATCTTGGCCTTAATCTCATCAAAAATATAACATGTGGTATAGTAACAACCATATGGAAGTTGTAGGAAAGAGCATCAACAGCCTGATTTGACTTTCCAAGCTTGTATTCAATGGTGTATGAATAATCCAACAACTTAGGCAACCTTGCTTCTTATTTTGGGGTTTGAATAACTTGTTCATTGAGGTGCTTTAGGCTGTGGTGGTCTGCTTGGATGATGAAATAATAACCAAATAGATAATGTCGAAAATTTGACACTACTTTAGAAATAACATATAGCTCTCTAACATATACAGATTGCTTCTGCATTCAAGGTGACAGCTTCTTAGAGAAATATATTATTAGTCTACCATTTTGAGACAAGACAACACTAATACCCAATCCTGATGCATTTGTTTCCAACACAAATGGTTTTTCAAAGTTGGGTAGTGATAAAATAGGGGCCTTGATTAAGACTTGTTTGAGCTGATCAAAAGCACATTGAGCTCTTTCATTCCATGAAAAACCATCTTTCTGCAGCAAGTCAGTCAGTAGACTTGCTATAGATTTGTATTTCTTGATAAAGCGATGATAACATCTTGTTAACCCTAAAAATGCTCTAACTTGTGTGATCGATGATAAGGTAGGCCACACTTTGATAGCTTGTACTTTTTCTGGATCTACCTCTACCCTATGACCATAAACAATGTAGCTAAGATACTCAATCTTGGTCCTTCCAAACATACACTTAGAAAGTTTAGCATACAAAATTATCATTGTAAACAAGTTAACACCCATTCTAAGTAATCTAAATGAAGATTCCAGCTAGAGTTATAAACCAATGTCATCAAAAAATACGAAAACAAATTTTCTTAAGAAGAGCCTAAAAATCTCATTCATAAGAGATTAAAAAGTAGCTGGGGCGTTGGTTAAGCCAAAAGGCATGACAAACAATTCATAATAGTCATGGTGAGTGCGAAATGTTGTCTTTGGGAAATCTTTCAGTCGTACTAAAATTTGGTGATAGCCTAATTGAAGATCTAATTTGGAGAAGAATTGAGACCCATGAAGCTCATCAAGTAGGTTATCTACTATTGGTATCAGGTAAGAATCTTTGATTGTCACTACATTCAAGGCTCGATAATTTGTGTAAAAATGTTAAATGTCATCTTTCTTCCTGACATACACTGGTGCTAAAAATGGACTAGTACTTGGCTGTATATTTCCTTCTTGTAGCATTTGGAAAATCACATAAAAGAGCCCCTGTGATATACTTGATTATTTATCTTAGCCCCTGTGTTTTTGATTCGTTCACTTTAGCCCCTGTGTTTTTTATTCCCATTCAAAATATCCAATTGGGTATTTTGGGACAAATTTGCCCTTGGATTATTAAAATACAAATTTTTTTACCAAGAAAATTACCAAGACACGAAAGAATCACTATCGTCTCCAGGGAAAACATTCAATTCATTCCTTGCTTCTCTTTACGCCTGCCATTCCTAAGCAGCACAATC